>JAJGQC010000470.1:0-24477 GCA_021014325.1 Plazaster borealis
GTATCAAGAAAACAAAAGATGGGAATGTCTCACGGCACCCGTTATTCCCGAAGTCTCCCGTCCAAGTACTGGCCGGGCCAGGCTACTTAACCGTTGATCAGACCAGAACCGGTGTTTTCAGCGTAGTATGACCGTAGACAATGCTAACTCAATATCGCGGTCTTCAGTGTCAATTTGAATTTCTAACAGTCGTATCAAAGAAAACAAAGATATGAGGATGTCTCACGGCACCGTTATTCCCAAGAGGTCTCCCGTCCAAGTACTATGGCGGGCCGAGCGCTCTTAGCCGGTGATCAAACGAGACCGGTGTTTTCAACTTGTGGTATGACCGTGAGCAATATACTTACTCAATATCGGTCTTCAGTGTCAATTTACCCAGATTTCTAACTCTCGTATCAAGAAAACAAAAGATGGGAAAATGTCTCGGCACCGTTATTCCCCAGGAGGTCTCACGTTCAAGTACTGAGCAGGCCAGGCGCTGCTTAACCCCGTTTGATCAAACGAGGAACCGGTGTTTCAACATGGTATGACTGTAGACAATATGCTTACTCAATATACGGTCTTCAGTGTGATTTTAGATTCTAGCTCTCGTATCAAGGCAAAGATGGGAATGTCCTGCAGCACCCGTTATTCCCAGGAGGTCTCTCCCGTCCAAGTACTGGGCAATTGAGCGTAGTAACTTCGGTGATTAAGCGAGGGCGGTGTTTTCAGCGTAGTATGACCGTGAACAATATACTTACTCAATATACGGTCTTCAGGTGTCAATTTAGATTTCTAACTCGTATCAAAAAGCAAGATGAGAATGTCTACTGCCCGTTATTCCCCAGGAAGTCTCCCGTCCAAGTACTGGAGCAGGCCAGGCGCTGCCCAGCCGGTGATCAGGCGGGCGATTGACTCAGCATTAGTATGACCGTAGACAATATGTTAACTCAATGTCACGGTCTTCAGTGTCAATTTTAGATTTCTAACAGTCATTATCCACGAAGAAAAAAATATGAGGATGTCTGCGCATTATTCTCAGGAGTCTCCCATCCAAGTACTGAAGGCGGGCAGGCGCTGCTTAACCCGGTCATCAGTGAGAACCAGGTGTTTTCAACGTAGTATGACCGTGAACAATATGCTAACTCAATATGCCGGTCTTCAGTGTCAATTTTAGATTTCTAACAGTCGTATCAAGAAAACAAAGATGAGAATGTCTCACGGCACCCGTTATTCCCAGGAGGTCTCGTCCAAGTATTGAGCAGGCCAGGCGGCACAGCAACCGGTGATCAAGCGAGCGGGTGTTTTCAACGTAGTATGACCGTGAACAATATACTTACTGTATACGGTCTTCAGTGTCAATTTTAGATTTCTAACTCGTATCAAGAAAACAAAAGATAGGAATGTCTTGGCTGATTATTTTCAGAGGTCTCCGTCAAGTACTGGCCGGGCCAGAGCGTGGTTAGCTGGTGATCAGGCGAGCCGGTGTTTTAAGCGTAGTATGACCGTAGACAATATACTAACTCAATATGCGGTCTTCAGTGTCAATTTAGATTTCTAACAGTCGTATCGAAAACAAAGATGAGGATGTCCTCATTTTAACCTAACCTAACCTAACCCCTAACCCTAACCCCTAACCCACAACACAACTGCCTAACCACAACCTATTAACCCTAACCCCTAACCTAACCTAGCCCTAACCTAACCCTTGCCTAACCCTAACTATTTCTTTAACACAACCTGGCTTCAACCCCTGCACTTTGCTTCTTCTTTAACACAACCTTCAACCTAGCCTGGCCTAACCCCTGGCCTAGCCCACAGCCTGGCCCACAACCACAACCCTGGCTAGCCCTGGCCTAACTGGCACAACTTCTTCTTTGGCCTGGCTATTTGGCCTGGCTAGCCCTGGCTTCTTCTTCTTCTTCTTCTTTCTTTAACCTGGCTACAACCTGGCTGCTGGCCTAGCCTAGCCCTAGCTGGCCTGGCCTGGCCTGGCCTGGCCTGGCCTGGCCTGGCCTAGCCTGGCCTGGCCCTGGCCTGGCCTGGCCTGGCCTGGCCTGGCCTGGCCTGCAACTAGCCTGGCCTAGCCTGGCCACAGCTGGCCTGGCACAACCTGGCACAACTGCTTCTTTGACACAACCCTGGCTAACCTAGCCTGGCCCTGGCCTAACTTCTTCTTCTTCTTCTTCAACTAACCTAACTAACTATTCTAACTAGCCTAACCTAACCTAACTAACCCTTGCCTGGCCTGGCTAGCCTGGCCTGGCCTGGCCCTGGCCTAGGCCTGGCCTAACCTGGCCTAACCATCACCCTGGCCCACAACCCAGGCCCTGGCCCTGGCCTGGCCCTAGCTTTGCTTTAACACAACCTGGCACAACCTGTGGCTGCTGTGGCCTGGCTACTTTGCTTCCTTTGTAGCCTGGCCTGACTGTTTGTTTCTTCTTTCTTCAACCCCTGGCCCTGTGGCTGCCTAACCTGGCAGCACAACTTCCAAGCACAAGCCACAACCCTAACCCTAGCGCCCTGGCCTAGCCTAACCTAGCCCTAGCTTCTTTCTTCTAACCCCTGCTCTGTGGCACCTAGCCTGGCCCTGGCCACAACCTAGCCTAACCCTAGCCCAGGCATGCTTAACCGGTGATCAGACGAGGCCGGTATTGTTTTCACGTAGTATGACCATAGACAATATGTTAACTCAATATGCGCAGGTTTTCGAGTGTCAATTTTAGATTTCTAACAGTCGTATCAAGAAGATAAAAAATATGTGGATGTCTCTGGCACCCATTATTCCCAGGAGGTCTCCCGTCCAAGTACTGAGCGGGCCCAGACGGCTGCTTAACCGGTGATCAAGCGAGGGCCGGTGTTTTCAACGTGGTATGCTTACTCAATATCTGCGGTCTTCAGTGTCAATTTAGATTTCTAACTCGTATCCAAAAGTAAAAGATGGGAATGTCTACGGCGCCCGTTATTCCAGGAGGTCTCCCACGTTCAAGAGTACTGGCAGGCGGGACAGGCGCTGCTTAACCCATTGAACAAAGCGAGAGCCAGGTGTTTTCTCAGCGATGGTATGACCGTAGACAATATGCCCCAACTCAATATCACGGTCTTCAGTGTCAATTTTTAGTATTCTAACAGTCTTATCAGAAAACAAAAATATGTGGATGTTATTCCCAGGAGTCTCCGTCCAGGTAGGTGGGCCCAGGCGCTCTTAACCGGTGATCGAGGCGAGGCAGATTGTTTTCAGCGTAGTATGACCGTAGACAATATACTAACTCAATATCTGGTCTTCAGTGTCAATTTTAGATTTCTAACAGTCGCGTAGAAAACAAAGATATGAGAATGTCTCACGGCACCGTTATTCCCAGGGTCTCCGTCCAAGTGGCAGGCCCGGGCCAGGCGCTACTTAACCCGGAGATCAGACGAGGGCAGTGTTTTCAACAGAACAGTATGCTAACTAAATCTGCCGTCTTCAGTGTCAATTTTAGATTTCTAACAGTATTATCAAAAAGAAAAATATGTGGATGTCTATGACACTAACCCTAGCCCTACCCTAACACCGTCCTGCCCTCACCCTCCGCTAACCCCTAACCTCACCTCACCCTCCTCACCCCTCACCTCACGCTCACCTCACCTCACCTCACCTCACTAACCGTAACCCTAACCCCTAGCCTAACCCTAGCCCTAACTTCTTCTTTCTTCTTAACCTGGCCTGGCCTAGCCTAGCCACAACCTAGCCTAACCTAACCTGGCCCTAACCTAGCCTATTTCGCCTAGCCTTTCAACCCTGGCCTAACTAACCCTGGCCTAACCTAACTAACTCATGGCACCCTAACCTAGCCACAACCCTAGCTATTCTTCTTCAACACAACTAACCCTAGCCTGGCCTTAGCCTAGCACAACCTAACCTAACTCTGTAAACCTGGCCCTAACTAGCCTAGCCCTAACCCTAGCCTAGCTAGCCTGGCCTAGCCTTCTTCAACCCACAACCTGGCCTAACTTCTTTGGCCCCGGCCCCGGCTGACCCCAGCTGGCCCTGGCCTGGCCTGGCCTAACCTAGCCACAACCCTAACCTGGCCTGGCCTAACACAACCCTGGCCCAAGCCCCTAACCTAACCTAACCCTAACCCAGACCTTGGCCTAACCCCAGAGCCTAACTCTATGGCACCTAACCCTAACCTAACCCCTAACCCACTTCTTCTTCTTCTAACCCCTAACCTAACTCTATGGCACCTAACCTAACTAACCTAACCTAACCTAACTAGCAGACGCTGTAACCGGTGATCGAAGGCGAGCCGGTGTTTTTTCAGCGATAGTATGACCATAGACAATATGTTAACTCAATATGCGGTTTCAGTGTCGGTGCTAGATTTCTAACAGTATCAAGAAGATAAAAATATGGATGTCCTACGGCACCATTATTCCCAGGAGGTCTCCGTCCAAGTGCTGAGCGGGCCAGGCGCTGTAACCGGTGATCAGCGAGGAGCCGATTGTTTTCAGCATTAGTATGCTTACTCAATATACGGTCTTCAGTGTCAATTTTAGATTTCTATCTCGTATCAAGAAAACAAAAGATGGGGAATGTCTACGGCACCCGTTATTCCCAGGGGTCTCACGTTCAAGTACTGGCCAGATGAGCGCTGCTAGCTTAGGTGAACAGAGCAGGCCGGTGTTTTCAACGTGGTATGACCGTAGACAATATGCCCCAACTCAATATACGGTCTTCAGTGTCAATTTTAGTATTCTTAGTCTTATCAAGAAAACAAAAATATGTGGACTTTATTCCCAGGAGGTCTCCCGTCCAAGTACTGAGTGGGCCAGGCTCTTAGCAGTGATCAGACGGAGCCAGGTGTTTTCAACGTAGTATGACCGTAAGACAATATACTAACTCAATATAAGTCTTCAGTGTCAATTTACAGATTTCTAACAGTCGCATCAAGAAAACAAAAGATGATGAGAATGTCTACGGCTCCACGTTATTCCCAGGAGGTCTCTCCCCGTCAAGTAGGCGGGCAGGCTGTAACCGGAGATCAGACGAGAACCGGTGTTTCAACTTAGGGTAGTATGCTAACTAAATCTGCCGTCTTCAGTGTCAGTTTTAGATTTCTAACAGTCGTATCAAAGAAAAAATATGTGGATGTCTGGCACCACAACCCTAACCCTACCTAACTTGTCACCTCACCCTCCGCTAACCTAACCCTCACCTCTTACTCACCTCCCACCTCACCCTCCTGCAGCTCACCTCACCCCTCACCCTCACCCTCACTAACCCGTGGCCTAACCCTAGCTAACCCTAACCCTGGCCTAGCCCTGGCCACAACGCCTTTCTTCTTCTTCTTCTTCTTCTTCTTGCCCTGACACAACTGGCTAACCTAACCTAGCTTCTTCTTCTAACCTAACCCTAACTCTGTGACACACAGCCTAGCCTAGCCTCTTCTTCAACTAACCTAGCCTAACCTAACTAGCCTAACCTTGGCCTAACCTAGCCTAGCCTAGCTCTGTGGCACTAACTTCTTAGCCTAGCCTGGCCCTAGCCTGGCTTCTTCTTCTTCAACACAACCTGGCCTAACCCTGGCTTCTTCAGCCCCAGCCCAGCCCCAGCCCCAGCCCAGCTAGCCCTAGCCTAGCCTAACCCTAACCTAACCTAGCCTAACCCTAGCCCAGCTTCTTGAGCCTAACCCACAACTGGCCTGGCCGGACCTTGGCCTGGCAGGCCTGGCTCTGGCGCAGCCCTAACTTCTTCTTCTTGCCTAACCCTAACCCTACTTCTTCTTCTAGCCTAACCTAACCTAACTCTAGCCTAACCCTGTCCTATTCTTTAACCTAACTCTGTGGCTCCTAACCTAACTAACCTAGTCCTAGCCTAACCCTAACCCTAACTCTATGGCACTAACCTAGCCTAACCTAACCTAACCTTCAACCTAGCTTCTTCAACCTAACCTAACCTAACCCTAGCCCCTAACCTAACCTAACCTTCTTGGTGGCTGCCTTGGTGATCAGACGAGGAACGGTGTTTTCAAGCGTAAATATGGCCATAGACAATATGTTAACTCAATATCGGTTTTCGAGTGTCAATTTTAGATTTCTAACAATTCGTATCAGAAGAAAAAATGTGAGGATGTCTACGGCACCCGTTATTCCCAGGAGGTCTCCCGTCCAAGTACTGGCCGGGCCAGGCGTTGCTTAGCCGGTGATCAAAGCGAGGGCGGTGTTTTCAGCGATGGTATGACCACGTGAACAATATGCTTACTCATGTCACGGTCTTCAGTGTCAATTTTAGATTTCTAACAGTCGTATCAAAGAAGAAAAAGAATGCATTGGATGTCTACGGCACCTGTTATTCCCAGAGGTCTCCGTCCAAGTACTGAGCAGGCCCAGGCGCTGCTTAGCGGTGATCAGGGCGAGGAGCCGGTGTTTTCCAGCGTAGTATGACCGTAGACAATATGCTAACTCAATATACGGTCTTCAGTGTCAATTTAGATTTCCTAACAGTCGTATCAAGAAAACAAAAGATGAGAATGTCTGACACCGCGTTATTCCCAGGAGGTCTCCCGTCCAAGTACTGAGCAGGCCAGGCGCTGTAACCGGTGATCAGACGGGCAGGTGTTTCAACATGGTATGACCGTGAACCAATATGCTAACTCAATATGCGGTCTTCAGTGTCAATTTTAGATTTCTAACAGTCGTATCAAGAAAACAAAAGATGAGAATGTCTATGGCACCCGTTATTCCCAGGAGGGTCTCCGTCCAGTACTGAGTGGGCCAGGCGGCTATGCCCAACCGGTGATCAGAGGCGCGAGGAACCGGTGTTTTCAGCGTAGTATGACCGTGAACAATATGTTAACTCAATGTCACGGTTTTCAGTGTCAATTTTAGATTTCTAACAGTCGCATCAAGAAAACAAAGATGAGAATGTCTACGGCACCGTTACTCCCAGGAGGTCTCACGTCAAGTACTGGCGGGGCCAGACGCTGCTTAACCGGTGATCAAGCGAGGCAGTGTTTCAACATGGTATGACCGTAGACAATATGCTTACTCAATATGCGGTCTTCAGTGTCAATTTAGATTTCTAACTCTCGTATCAAAGAAAACAAAAGATGGGAATGTCTCACGGCACCCGTTATTCCCAGAGGTCTCGATCAGAAGTACTGAGCAGGTCAGGCTGCTTAGCCCGGTGATCAAGCGAGGCAGTGTTTTTCAGCATTAGTATGACCGTAGACAATATGCTTACTCAATATGCGGTCTTCGAGTGTCGAATTTTAGATTTCTAACTCTGCATTATCGAAAACAAAGATGGGAATGTCTCGGCGCCGTTATTCCCAGGAGTCTCGTCAAGTACTGGCGGGCGGGGCTGCTTAACCCGGTGATCAGGCGAAGGAACCGGTGTTTTCCAGCGTAGTATGTTCGTAGACAATATGTTAACTCAATATGCGGTTTTCAGTGTCAATTTTAGATTTCTAACAGTCGTATCAAGAAGAAAAATGAGGATGTCTGGCGCGTTATTTAAGGAGGTCTCGTTCAAGTACTGAAGGCGAACTGAGCGGCCTCACTTAACCTTGATTGATCAAGCGGGAGCAGTGTTTTTAACATGGTACTTAATAGAAATGAACAATATAACTTACTCATTATGCGGTCTTCAGTGTCAATTTTAGATTTCCCAACAGTGCGTATCAGAAAACAAAGGCAGAATATCTACGGCACCCGTTATTCCCAGGAGGTCTCGTCCAAGTACTGAGCAGGTCAGGCGCTGCTTAGCGGTGATTGAAGCGAGGGCGGTGTTTTTCAACGTGTAGTATGACCGTAGACAATATTATGTTAACTCAATATCGGTTTTTCAGTGTCGAACTTTTAGATTTCTAACAGTCGTATCAAAGAGAAACAAAAGATAAGAATGTCTACGGCACCAGTTATTCCCAGGAGGTCTCGTCCAGAGTACTATGAGCAGGTCAGGCGGCTGCTTAACTTGATGATCAAGCGAGAACGGTGTTTTCAGCGATAGTATGACCGTGAACAATATATTAACTCAATATCACGGTTTTCAATTGTCAATTTTAGATTTCTAACGATCCATCAAGAAAACAAAGATGAGAATGTCTCTCGGCGCCCGTTACTGGAGGTCTCCGTCAAGTGCTGAGCGGGCTGGGCGCTGCTTAGCCCGGTGATCAAGCGAGAGCGGTGTTTTCAACATAATTGCGGCCGTGAGACAATATGCTTACTCAATATGCGGTCTTCGGTGTCAATTTAGATTTCTGCTCGTATCAAGAAAACAAAAGATGAATGTCTCTGGCGCCCGTTATTCCCAGGAGTCTCCGTCCAAGTACTGGCCGGGCCGGGCGGCTGTAGCGGTGATCGAGCGGGCGGTGTTTTCAGCGTGATATGACCGTATATAGACAATATGCTAACTCAATATACGGTCTTCATTGTCAATTTTAGATTTCTAACAGTCGTATCAAAGCAAAAGATGAGAATGTCTACGGCTCCCGTTATTCCCAAGGAGGTCTCCCGTTCAAGTACTGGTTGGGCCAGACGCTCATAGCCCGGTGATCAAGCGAGGGTGGTGTTTTCAACATGGTATGACCGTAGACATACTTACTCAATATCCGGTCTTTGAGTGTCAATTTTAGTTTCTAACAGTGATATCAAGAAAACCAAAGATAAGATATCTACGGCTGTTATTTCCCAGGAGGTCTCTCGTCAGAGTACTGAGCAGGTCAGGCTGCTTAACCGGTGATCAAAGCGAGGGCCGATTGTTTTCAACGTGTAGTATGACCGTAGACAATATGCTTCTCAGTATCGGTCTTCAATTAATGATTTTAGATTTCTAACTCTCGTATCAGAAAACAAAAGATGGGAATGTCTCTGGCACCCGTTGTTCCCCAGGAGGTCTCCACGTCCAAGTACTGAGCGGGCCAGAGCGCTGCTTAACCGGTGATCAGGCGAGAACGTTGTTTTCAACGTGGTATGACCGTAGACAACATGTTAACAAGTATGCGGTTTCAGTATCAATTTTAGATTTCCACAACAGTCGTATCAAGAAGAAAAAAAATATGAGGATGTCCTACGGCACCGTTATTCCCAGGAGTCTCCCGTCAAGTACTGAGTGGGCCAGGCTGTAACCCACGGTGATCAAGCGAGGAACAGGTGTTTTCAGCGATGGTATGACCGTAGACAATATACTTACTCAATATCACGGTCTTCAGTGTCAATTTAGATTTCTAACAGTCGTATCAAGAAAACAAAAGATAAGAATGTCGGCACCGTTATTTCCCAGAGTCTCCGTCTAAGTACTGAGCTGGACAGAGGCGGCTGCTTAACCGGTGATCAGCGAGGCAGTTGTTTTCCAGCGTGGTATGACCGTAGACAATATGCTAACTCATTATACGGTCTTCAGTGTCAATTTTAGTATTCTAACAGTCGTATCAAGAAGACAAAAATATGTGGATGTTATTCCAGGAGGTCTCCCGTCAAGTACTGAGCGGGCCAGGCGCTGTAACCGGTGATCAGACGGGGAGCCGGTGTTTTCAATGTAGTATGACAGTAGACAATGCTAACTCAATATCACGGTCTTCAGTGTCAATTTTAGATTTCTAACAGTCGTATCAAGAAAACAAAGATGAGAATGTCTACGGCACCGTTATTCCCAGGAGGTCTCGTTCAAGTACTGAGCAGGCCAGGCGCTGCTTAACTTGATCAACGAGGAGCAGTGTTTTCTAACATGGTATGACTGCTAGACAATATGCCCCTCAATATGCGGTCTTCAGTGTCAATTTAGATTTCTAACTCGTATCAAAGGAACAAAAGATGGGGAATGTCTGCAGCACCACGTTATTCCCGGGGTCTCCCGTCAGAAGTACTATGAGCAGGCCAGGCAGCAGCGATTGATCAAGCGAGAACGGTGTTTTTCAACGATAGTATGACCGTAGACAATATGCTTACTCAATATCGCGATCTTCAGTGTCAATTTTAGATTTCTAACTCTCGTATCAAGAAAACAAAAGATGAGAATGTCTACTGCCCGTTATTCCAGAGGTCTCCCGTCCAAGTACTAAGGCAGGCCAGACGCTGTAACTTGGTGATCGGGAGAATGGTGTTTTCAACGATAGTATGGCCGTAGACAATATGTTAACTCAATATGCGGTCTTCAGTGTCAATTTTGAATTTCTAACAGTCGGTATCCGCGAAGAAAAATATGAGGATGTCTACGGCACCCATTATTCCCAGAGTCTCCCATCCAAGTACTGAGCGGGCCAGACGCTGCTTAACCGGTCATCAGACGGGAACCGGTGTTTTTGTAGTAGTATGACACGTAAGACAATATGCTAACTCAATATGCGGTCTTCAGGTGTCAATTTTAGATTTCCCCAACAGTGCATTATCAAAAAACAAAGATGAGAATGTCTGACACCCGTTATTCCCAGGAGGTCTCCGTCCGTGTGAGCAAATAGACTGCTTAACCGGTGATCAAAGCGAGAGCAAGATTGTTTTCCAACGTATTAGTATGACCGTGAACCAATATGCTTACACTCAATGTCGGTCTTCAGTGTCAATTTGAATTTCAACTCGTATCGAAGCAAAGGTGGGAATCTTGGCACCAGTTATTTTCAGGAGGTCTCCGATCAAAAATTACTGAGCGGGCCAGGCATGGTGCTAGTGATCAGGCAGGGCATTGTTTTAGTAATATGACCGAAAGTAGACAATATGCTTCAACTCAATATAGGTCTTCCAGTGTCAATTTTAGATTTCTATGATACATTTGCATCAAGAAAACAAAGATGAGGATGTCATTTTCTTCTAACTGGCTAACCTAGCACTACTTTCTTTCTTTCTTCTTTAACTAACCCTAACACAACTACTTTAACTACTTCTTCAACACTTATTTTAACCTAGCCTAACCCTATACTTCAGCACACAGCACAACTGTTCCTAGCTATTCTTCTTCTTTTCTTCTAACTTCTTCAACCTTTCTTCTTCTTTCTTCTTCTTCTTTGTTATTCGCCTAACCACTTTAACTTCTTATTACTTCTTTATCTTTAACTATTTATTACCTAACCTGACCTACTTCCTTTAACCTAACCCTAACTAACACAACCTAACTGGCACAACCTGGCCTAACTGACTAGCCCTGGCTAACCTATTTAGCTCTTCTTCTTTGCTTCTAACCTAACCTAACTAACCTAACCCTGTTTGTTTATTTTATTTCTTCTTTCATTCTTCTTCTAACCCCTATTTAACTTCTTCAACCCTAACCTAACCTATTTTCTTCTTTTCTTCTTCTTTAACCTAGCTTCAACTGTAACTTCTTACTTCTAACTAGCCTAACCTATTCAACCTAACTAACTTCAACCTGTTTCTTCAACCTTTAGCTTCAACTATTCTTAGCCCTATTTCTTTAACTATTTATTGCTTGCCTGGCCTGACTAGCCTAACCTGACTATTTAGCCTAAACTGGCTAACTCTTTCTAACCATCATGCTAACCTAACCCAGCCTATTTTAGCCACAACTAACTGGCTTCTTCTTACAACCTAACTCTTGGCACCTATTCTTCTTTATTTACTTTAACCTGGCCTAACCCCTGACTTTATTTCTTTAACTAACTTCTTCTTCTTGACTTTAACTTCTTCTTTCTTTATTCTTCTTCTTTAACCTGACTTTATTTCTTCGCCCTAACCTATTCCTTTAACCTAACTCTGCTGGCTTTCTTCTTCTTTTCTTTTCTTTTCTTCTAACCCAGACGCTGCTTAACTCTCGGTGATCAGACGAGAACCGGTGTTTTCAACGTAGTATGACCATAGACAATATGTTAACTCAATATGCGGTTTTCAGTGTCAATTTTAGATTTCTAACAGTCGTATCAAGAAGATAAAAAATATGTGGATGTCTACGGCACCCATTATTCCCAGGAGGTCTCCCGTCCAAGTACTGAGCGGGCCAGACGCTGCTTAACTTCGGTGATCAAACGAGAACCGGTGTTTTCAACGTGGTATGCTTACTCAATATGCGGTCTTCAGTGTCAATTTTAGATTTCTAACTCTCGTATCAAGAAAACAAAAGATGGGAATGTCTACGGCACCCGTTATTCCCAGGAGGTCTCCCGTTCAAGTACTGAGCGGGACAGACGCTGCTTAACTTCGGTGAACAAACGAGAACCGGTGTTTTCAACGTGGTATGACCGTAGACAATATGCTAACTCAATATACGGTCTTCAGTGTCAATTTTAGTATTCTAACAGTCTTATCAAGAAAACAAAAATATGTGGATGTTATTCCCAGGAGGTCTCCCGTCCAGGTACTGAGTGGGCCAGACGCTGCTTAACTTCGGTGATCAGACGAGAACCGGTGTTTTCAACGTAGTATGACCGTAGACAATATGCTAACTCAATATGCGGTCTTCAGTGTCAATTTTAGATTTCTAACAGTCGCATCAAGAAAACAAAAGATGAGAATGTCTACGGCACCCGTTATTCCCAGGAGGTCTCCCGTCCAAGTACTGAGTGGGCCAGACGCTGCTTAACTTCGGTGATCAAACGAGAACAGGTGTTTTCAACGTGGTATGACCGTAGACAATATGCTTACTCAATATGCGGTCTTCAGTGTCAATTTTAGATTTCTAACAGTCGTATCAAGAAAACAAAAGATAAGAATGTCTACGGCACCCGTTATTCCCAGGAGGTCTCCGCCTAAGTACTGAGCTGGACAGACGCTGCTTAACTCGGTGATCAAACGAGAACCGGTGTTTTCAACGTGGGTATGACCGTAGACAATATGCTAACTCAATATACGGTCTTCAGTGTCAATTTTAGTATTCTAACAGTCAGATCAAGAAAACAAAATATGTGGATGTTATTCCCAGGAGGTCTCCGTTCAAGTACTGAGCGGGCCAGACGCTGCTTAACTTCGGTGATCAGACGAGAACCGGTGTTTTCAACGTAGTATGACCGTAGACAATATGCTAACTCAATATGCGGTCTTCAGTGTCAATTTTAGATTTCTAACAGTCGTATCAAGAAAACAAAAGATGAGAATGTCTACGGCACCTGTTATTCCAAGGAGGTGTGCTGTTCATGTCCTGAGCCGGCCAGACGCTGCTTAACTTCGGTGATCAAACGAGAACCGGTGTTTTCAACATGGTATGACTGTAGACAATATGCTTACTCAATATGCGGTCTTCAGTGTCAATTTTAGATTTCTAACTCTCGTATCATGAAATCAATTGTTGGGAATGTCTACAGCACCCGTTATTCCCAGGAGGTCTCCCGTCCAAGTACTGAGCAGGCCAGACGCTGCTTAACTTCGGTGATCAAACGAGAACCGGTGTTTTCAACGTAGTATGACCGTAGACAATATGCTTACTCAATATGCGGTCTTCAGTGTCAATTTTAGATTTCTAACTCTCGTATCAAGAAAACAAAAGATGAGAATGTCTACTGCACCCGTTATTCCCAGGAGGTCTCCCGTCCAAGTACTGAGCAGGCCAGACGCTGCTTAACTCGGTGATCAGACGAGAACCGGTGTTTTCAACGTAGTATGACCGTAGACAATATGTTAACTCAATATGCGGTCTTCAGTGTCAATTTTAGATTTCGCACAGTCGTATAACGTAGAATACTATCTGAGGATGTCTACGGCACCCATTATTCCCAGGAGGTCTCCCATCCAAGTACTGAGCGGGCCAGACGCTGCTTAACTTCGGTCATCAGACGAGAACCGGTGTTTTCAACGTAGTATGACCGTAGACAATATGCTAACTCAATATGCGGTCTTCAGTGTCAATTTTAGATTTCTAACAGTCGTATCAAGAAAACAAAAGATGAGAATGTCTACGGCACCCGTTATTCCCAGGAGGTCTCCCGTCCAAGTATTGAGCAGGCCAGACGCTGCTTAACTTCGGTGATCAAACGAGAACGGGTGTTTTCAACGTAGTATGACCGTAGACAATATGCTTACTCAATATGCGGTCTTCAGTGTCAATTTTAGATTTCTAACTCTCGTATCAAGAAAACAAAAGATGGGAATGTCTTCGGCACCCGTTATTTTCAGGAGGTCTCCCGTCCAAGTACTGAGCGGGCCAGACGCTGGTTAACTTCAGTGATCAGACGAGAACCGGTGTTTTAAATGTAGTATGACCGTAGACAATATGCTAACTCAATATGCGGTCTTCAGTGTCAATTTTAGATTTCTAACAGTCGTATCAAGAAAACAAAAGATGAGGATGTCTACGGCACCCTAACTCTAACCCTAACCCTAACCCTAACCCCTAACCCTAACCCTAACCCTAACCCAGGAGGTCTCCCGTCCAAGTACTGAGCTGGCCAGACGCTGCTTAACTTCGGTGATCAGATGAGAACAGGTGTTTTCAACGTAGTATGACCGTAGACAATATGCTAACTCAATATGCGGTCTTCAGTGTCAATTTTAGATTTCTAACAGTCGTATCAAGAAAACAAAAAAGGTGAGAATGTCTACGGCACCCGTTATTCCCAGGAGGTCTCCCGTCCAAGTACTGAGCGGGCTAGACGCTGCTTAACTTCGGTGATCAAACGAGAACCGGTGTTTTCAACATGGTATGACCGTAGACAATATGCTTACTCAATATGCGGTCTTCAGTGTCAATTTTAGATTTCTAACTCTCGTATCAAGAAAACAAAAGATGGGAATGTCTACGGCACTGTTATTCCCAGGAGGTCTCCGTCAAAGTACTGAGCAGGCCAGACGCTGCTTAACCGGTGATCAGACGAGAACCGGTGTTTTCAACAAAGTATGACCGTAGACAATATGCTAACTCAATATGCGGTCTTCAGTGTCAATTTTAGATTTCTAACAGTCGTATCAAGAAAACAAAAGATGAGAATGTCTACGGCACCCGTTATTCCCAGGAGGTCTCCGTCCAAGTACTGAGCAGGCCAGACGCTGCTTAACCGGTGATCAAGCGAGAACCGGTGTTTTCAACGTAGTATGACCGTAGACAATATGCTTACTCAATATGCGGTCTTCAGTGTCAATTTTAGATTTCTAACTCTCGTATCAAGAAAACAAAAGATGGGAATGTCTACGGCACCCGTTATTCCCAGGAGGTCTCCGTCCAAGTACTGAGCGGGCCAGACGCTGCTTAACTTCGTTGATCAGACAAGAACCGGTGTTTTCAACGTAGTATGACCGTAGACAATATGCTAACTCAATATGCGGTCTTCAGTGTCAATTTTAGATTTCTAACAGTCGTATCAAGAAAACAAAAGATGAGGATGTCTACGGCACCCGTTATTCCCAAGAGGTCTCCGTCCAAGTACTGAGCGGGCCAGGCGCTGCTTAACTTCGGTGATCAAACGAGAACCGGTGTTTTCAACATGGTATGACCGTAGACAATATGCTTACTCAATATGCGGTCTTCAGTGTCAATTTTAGATTTCTAACTCTCGTATCAAGAAAACAAAAGATGAGAATGTCTACGGCACCCGTTATTCCCAGGAGGTCTCCCGTTCAAGTACTGAGCAGGCCAGACGCTGCTTAACTTCGGTGATCAAACGAGAACCGGTGTTTTCAACATGGTATGACTGTAGACAATATGCTTACTCAATATGCGGTCTTCAGTGTCAATTTTAGATTTCTAACTCTCGTATCAAGAAAACAAAAGATGGGAATGTCTACAGCACCCGTTATTCCCAGGAGGTCTCCCGTCCAAGTACTGAGCAGGCCAGACGCTGCTTAACTTCGGTGATCAAACGAGAACCGGTGTTTTCAACGTAGTATGACCGTAGACAATATGCTTACTCAATATGCGGTCTTCAGTGTCAATTTTAGATTTCTAACTCTCGTATCAAGAAAACAAAAGATGAGAATGTCTACTGCACCCGTTATTCCCAGGAGGTCTCCGTCAAGTACTGAGCAGGCCAGACGCTGCTTAGCTTCGGTGATCAGGCGAGAACCGGTGTTTTCCAACGTAGTATGACCGTAGACAATATGTTAACTCAATATGCGGTCTTCAGTGTCTATTTTAGATTTCTAATTGTCGTATCACGTTGTATATTATTTTAGGATGTCTACGGCACCCTTTATTCCCAGGAGGTCTCACTTCCAAGTACTGAGCGGGCCAGACGCTGCTTAACCGGTCATCAGACGAGAACCGGTGTTTTCAACGTAGTATGACCGTAGACAATATGCTAACTCAATATGCGGTCTTCAGTGTCAATTTTAGATTTCTAACAGTCGTATCAAGAAAACAAAAGATGAGAATGTCTACGGCACCCGTTATTCCCAGGAGGTCTCCCGTCCAAGTATTGAGCAGGCCAGACGCTGCTTAACCGGTGATCAAACGAGCGGGTGTTTTCAACGTAGTATGACCGTAGACAATATGCTTACTCAATATGCGGTCTTCAGTGTCAATTTTAGATTTCTAACTCTCGTATCAAGAAAACAAAAGATGGGAATGTCTTCGCACCCGTTATTTTCAGGAGGTCTCCGTCCAAGTACTGAGCGGGCCAGACGCTGGTTAACTTCAGTGATCAGACGAGAACCGGTGTTTTAAACGTAGTATGACCGTAGACAATATGCTAACTCAATATGCGGTCTTCAGTGTCAATTTTAGATTTCTAACAGTCGTATCAAGAAAACAAAAGATGAGGATGTCTACGGCACCCTAACCCTAACCCTAACCCTAACCTAACCTAACCTAACCCTAACCTAACCTAACCCTAACCTAACCCTAACCTGGCCTGGCCTGGCCTGGCCTCACGCCTGGCCTGGCCTGGCCTGGCCTGGCCCTGGCCTGGCCTGGCCTGGCCTGGCCTGGCCTGGCCTGGCCTGGCCTGGCCTGGCCTGGCCTGGCCACAACTGGCCTGGCCTGGCCCTGGCCTGGCCTGGCCTGGCCTGGCCTGGCCTGGCCTGGCCTAACCCTAACCCTAACCCTGGCCTGGCCTGGCCTGGCCTAACCCTGGCCTGGCCTGGCCCTAACCCTAACCCTAACCCTAACCCTAACCCTGGCCCTAACTGGCCTGGCCTGGCCCTAACCCTGGCCTGGCCTGGCCTAACTGGCCTGCCCAACCCTGGCCTGGCCTGGCCTGGCCTGGCCTGGCCTGGCCTGGCCTGGCCTGGCCTGGCCCTGGCCTCGCCTGGCCTAACCCTGGCCTAACCCTGGCACCCTAACCCCTAACCCTAACCCTAACCTCTGGCCTAACTGGCCTAACCTGGCCTAACCCTGGCCTGGCCTGGCCCTAACCCTAACCCTAACCCTAACTGGCCTGGCCTAACCTGGCCTAACCCTGGCCCTAACCCTAACCCTAACCCTAACCCCTAACCCTAACCCTAACCCTAACCCAACCCTAACCCTAACCCTAACCCTAACCCTAACTCTGTGGCTGGCCTAACCCTAACCTGGCCTAACCCTAACCCTAACCCTAACCCTAACCCTAACCCTAACCCTAACCCTAACCCTAACCCTAACCCTAACCCTAACCCTAACCCTAACCCTAACCCTAACCCTAACCCTAACTCTATGGCACCTAACCCTAACCCTAACCCTAACCCTAACCCTAACCCAGACGCTGCTTAACTTCGGTGATCAGACGAGAACCGGTGTTTTCAACGTAGTATGACCATAGACAATATGTTAACTCAATATGCGGTTTTCAGTGTCAATTTTAGATTTCTAACAGTCGTATCAAGAAGATAAAAAATATGTGGATGTCTACGGCACCCATTATTCCCAGGAGGTCTCCCGTCCAAGTACTGAGCGGGCCAGACGCTGCTTAACTTCGGTGATCAAACGAGAACCGGTGTTTTCAACGTGGTATGCTTACTCAATATGCGGTCTTCAGTGTCAATTTTAGATTTCTAACTCTCGTATCAAGAAAACAAAAGATGGGAATGTCTACGGCACCCGTTATTCCCAGGAGGTCTCCCGTTCAAGTACTGAGCGGGACAGACGCTGCTTAACTTCGGTGAACAAACGAGAACCGGTGTTTTCAACGTGGTATGACCGTAGACAATATGCTAACTCAATATACGGTCTTCAGTGTCAATTTTAGTATTCTAACAGTCTTATCAAGAAAACAAAAATATGTGGATGTTATTCCCAGGAGGTCTCCCGTCCAGGTACTGAGTGGGCCAGACGCTGCTTAACTTCGGTGATCAGACGAGAACCGGTGTTTTCAACGTAGTATGACCGTAGACAATATGCTAACTCAATATGCGGTCTTCAGTGTCAATTTTAGATTTCTAACAGTCGCATCAAGAAAACAAAAGATGAGAATGTCTACGGCACCCGTTATTCCCAGGAGGTCTCCGTCCAAGTATTGAGCGGGCCAGACGCTGCTTAACCGGAGATCAGACGAGAACCGGTGTTTTCAACAAGACAGTATGCTAACTAAATCTGCCGTCTTCAGTGTCAATTTTAGATTTCTAACAGTCGTATCAAAAGAAAAATATGTGGATGTCTATGGCACCTAACACTAACCCTACCACAAACCGTCACCCTCACCCTCACGCTCCTAACCCTCACCCTCACCCTCACCCTCACCTCACCCCTCACGCTCACCCCTCACCCTCACCCTCACCCTCACCCTAACCTCACCTAACTTGGCCTAACCCTAACCCTAACCCTAACTTGGCCTAACCCTAACGCTAACCTTAAGCCTAACCCTAACCCTAACCCTAACCCTAACCCTAACCCTAGCCTAACCCTAACCCTAACCCTAACCCTACCCTTACCCTAACACAACCTTTGTTGCTAACCTGGCACCTAACCCTAACTAGCCTAACCCTAACCCTAACCCTAACCCTAACCCTAACCCTAACCCTAACCCTAACCCTAACCCTAACCCTAACCCTAACCCTAACCCTAACCCTAACCCTAACCCTAACCCTAACCCTAACCCAAACCCTAACTCTATGGCACCTAACCCTAACCCTAACCCTAACCCTAACCCTAACCCTAACCCTAACCCTAACCCTAACTCTATGGCACCTAACCCTAACCCTAACCCTAACCCTAACCCTAACCCTAACCCAGACGCTGCTTAACTTCGGTGATCAGACGAGAACCGGTGTTTTCAACGTAGTATGACCATAGACAATATGTTAACTCAATATGCGGTTTTCAGTGTCAATTTTAGATTTCTAACAGTCGTATCAAGAAGATAAAAAATATGTGGATGTCTACGGCACCCATTATTCCCAGGAGGTCTCCCGTCCAAGTACTGAGCGGGCCAGACGCTGCTTAACTTCGGTGATCAAACGAGAACCGGTGTTTTCAACGTGGTATGCTTACTCAATATGCGGTCTTCAGTGTCAATTTTAGATTTCTAACTCTCGTATCAAGAAAACAAAAGATGGGAATGTCTACGGCACCCGTTATTCCCAGGAGGTCTCCCGTTCAAGTACTGAGCGGGACAGACGCTGCTTAACTCCGGTGAACAAACGAGAACCGGTGTTTTCAACGTGGTATGACCGTAGACAATATGCTAACTCAATATACGGTCTTCAGTGTCAATTTTAGTATTCTAACAGTCTTATCAAGAAAACAAAAATATGTGGATGTTATTCCCAGGAGGTCTCCCGTCCAAGTACTGAGCGGGCCAGACGCTGCTTAACTTCGGTGATCAGACGAGAACCGGTGTTTTCAACGTAGTATGACCGTAGACAATATGCTAACTCAATATGCGGTCTTCAGTGTCAATTTTAGATTTCTAACAGTCGCATCAAGAAAACAAAAGATGAGAATGTCTACGGCACCCGTTATTCCCAGGAGGTCTCCCGTCCAAGTATTGAGCGGGCCAGACGCTGCTTAACTTCGGAGATCAGACGAGAACCGGTGTTTTCAACAAGACAGTATGCTAACTAAATCTGCCGTCTTCAGTGTCAATTTTAGATTTCTAACAGTCGTATCAAAAAGAAAAAAATATGTGGATGTCTATGGCACCTAACCCTAACCCTACCCCTAACCGTCACCCTCACCCTCACGCTAACCCTAACCCTCACCCTCACCCTCACCCTCACCCTCACCCTCACGCTCACCCTCACCCTCACCCTCACCCTCACCCTAACCGTAACCCTAACCCTAACCCTAACCCTAACCCTAACCCTAACCCTAACCCTAACCTTAACCCTAACCCTAACCCTAACCCTAACCCTAACCCTAACCCTAACCCTAACCCTAACCCTAACCCTAACCCTAACCCTAACCCTAACCCTAACCCTAACCCTAACCTAACCTGGCCTGGCCTGGCCTGGCCTAACCTGGCCTGGCCTGGCCTAACCCCTATGGCCTAACCTGGCCTAACCTGGCTAACCCTGGCCTAACCTGGCCTAACCTAACCTAGCCTAACCCCTAACCCTGGCCTAGCCTAACCCTAACCCTAACCCTAACCCTAACCCTAACCCTAACCCTAACCTCCTAACCCTAACCCTAACCCTAACCCTAACCCTAACCTGGCCTGGCCTAACCCTGGCCTAAGGGCCTAACCCTGGCCTAACCTGGCCTAACCCTAACCTGGCCTGGCCTGGCCTAACCCTAACCCTAACCCTCTGGCCTAACCTTACCCTAACCCTAACCCTAACCCTAACCTAACCTAACCCTGGCCTAACCCTAACCTAACCTAACCCTAACCCTAACTCTATGGCACCTAACCCTAACCCTAACCCTAACCCTAACCCTAACCCAGACGCTGCTTAACTTCGGTGATCAGACGAGAACCGGTGTTTTCAACGTAGTATGACCATAGACAATATGTTAACTCAATATGCGGTTTTCAGTGTCAATTTTAGATTTCTAACAGTCGTATCAAGAAGAAAAAAATATGAGGATGTCTACGGCACCCGTTATTCCCAGGAGGTCTCCCGTCCAAGTACTGAGCGGGCCAGACGTTGCTTAACTTCGGTGATCAAACGAGAACCGGTGTTTTCAACGTGGTATGACCGTAGACAATATGCTTACTCAATATGCGGTCTTCAGTGTCAATTTTAGATTTCTAACAGTCGTATCAAGAAGAAAAAAGTACGTGGATGTCTACGGCACCTGTTATTCCCAGGAGGTCTCCCGTCCAAGTACTGAGCAGGCCAGACGCTGCTTAACTTCGGTGATCAGACGAGAACCGGTGTTTTCAACGTAGTATGACCGTAGACAATATGCTAACTCAATATGCGGTCTTCAGTGTCAATTTTAGATTTCTAACAGTCGTATCAAGAAAACAAAAGATGAGAATGTCTACGGCACACGTTATTCCCAGGAGGTCTCCCGTCCAAGTACTGAGCAGGCCAGACGCTGCTTAACCCGGTGATCAGACGAGAACCGGTGTTTTCAACATAGTATGACCGTAGACAATATGCTAACTCAATATGCGGTCTTCAGTGTCAATTTTAGATTTCTAACAGTCGTATCAAGAAAACAAAAGATGAGAATGTCTATGGCACCCGTTATTCCCAGGAGGTCTCCCGTCCAAGTACTGAGTGGGCCAGACGCTGCTTAACTTCGGTGATCAGACGAGAACCGGTGTTTTCAACGTAGTATGACCGTAGACAATATGTTAACTCAATATGCGGTCTTCAGTGTCAATTTTAGATTTCTAACAGTCGTATCAAGAAAACAAAAGATGAGAATGTCTACGGCACCCGTTATTCCCAGGAGGTCTCCCGTCCAAGTACTGAGCGGGCCAGACGCTGCTTAACTTCGGTGATCAGACGAGAACCGGTGTTTTCAACATGGTATGACCGTAGACAATATGCTTACTCAATATGCGGTCTTCAGTGTCAATTTTAGATTTCTAACAGTCGTATCAAGAAAACAAAAGATGGGAATGTCTACGGCACCCGTTATTCCCAGGAGGTCTCCCGTCCAAGTACTGAGCGGGCCAGACGCTGCTTAACTTCGGTGATCAGAGGAGAACCGGTGTTTTCAACGTAGTATCACCGTAGACAATATGCTAACTCAATATGCGGTCTTCAGTGTCAAATTTAGATTTCAAACAGTTGTATCAAGAAAACAAAAGATGAGAATGTCTATGGCACCCGTTATTCCAAGGACGTCTGCCGTCCAAGTACTGAGTGGCCAGACACTGCTTAACTTCGGTGATCAGACGAGAACCAGTGTTTTCAACGTAGTATGACCGTAGACAATATGCTAACTCAATATGCGGTCTTCAGTGTCAAATTAAGATTTCTAACAGTCGTATCAAGAAGAATGAAAGATGAGGATGTCTACAGCACCCGTAATTCCCAGGAGGTCTCCCGTCCAAGTACTGAGCGGGCCAGACGCTGCTTAACTTCGGTGATCAAACGAGAACCGGTGTTTTCAACATGGTATGACCGTAGACAATATGCTTACTCAATATGCGGTCTTCAGTGTCAATTTTAGATTTCTAACAGTCGTATCAAGAAAACAAAAGATGAGAATGTCTACGGCACCCGTTATTCCAAGGAGGTCTCCCGTCCAAGTACTGAGCAGGCCAGACGCTGCTTAACTTCGGTGATCAGACGAGAACCGGTGTTTTCAACGTAGTATGACCGTAGACAATATGCTAACTCAATATGCGGTCTTCAGTGTCAAATTTAGATTTCTAACAGTCGTATCAAGAAAACAAAAGATGACAATGTCTACGGCACCCGTTATTCCCAGGAGGTCTCCCGTCCAAGTACGGAGCCGGTCAGACGCTGCTAAACGGCGGTGAGCCAACGAGAACCCGGGTTTTCAACGTAGTATGACCGTAGACAATATGCTAACTCAATATGCGGTCTTCAGTGTCAATTTTAGATTTCTAACAGTCGCATCAAGAAAACAAAAGATGAGAATGTCTACGGCACCCGTTATTCCCAGGAGGTCTCCCGTCCAAGTACTGAGCGGGCCAGACGCTGCTTAACTTCGGTGATCAGACGAGAACCGGTGTTTTCAACGTAGTATGACCGTAGACAGTATGTTAACTCAATATGCGGTTTTCAGTGTCAATTTTAGATTTCTAACATTCGTATCAAGAAGAAAACAAAAGATGGGAATGTCTACGGCACCCGTTATTCCCAGGAGGTCTCCCGTCCAAGTACTGAGTGGGCCAGACGCTGCTTAACTTCGGTGATCAGACGAGAACCGGTGTTTTCAACGTAGTATGACCGTAGACAATATGCTAACTCAATATGCGGTCTTCAGTGTCAATTTTAGATTTCTAACAGTTGTATCAAGAAAACAAAAGATGAGAATGTCTACGGCACCCGTTATTCCCAGGAGGTCTCCCGTCCAAGTACTGAGCGGGCCAGACGCTGCTTAACTTCGGTGATCAGACGAGAACCGGTGTTTTCAACATAGTATGACCGTAGACAATATGCTAACTCAATATGCGGTCTTCAGTGTCAAATTTAGATTTCTAACAGTCGTATCAAGAAAACAAAAGATAAGAATGTCTACGGCACCCGTTATTCCCAGGAGGTCTCTCGTCCAAGTACTGAGCAGGCCAGACGCTGCTTAACTTCGGTGATCAGACGAGAACCGGTGTTTTCAACGTAGTATGACCGTAGACAATATGCTAACTCAATATGCGGTCTTCAGTGTCAAATTTAGATTTCTAACAGTTGTATCAAGAAAACAAAAGATGCAAATGTCTACGGCACCCGTTATTCCCAGGAGGTCTCCCGTCCAAGTACTGAGCGGGCCAGACGCTGCTTAACTTCGGTGATCAGACGAGAACCGGTGTTTTCAACGTAGTATGACCGTAGACAATATGCTAACTCAATATGCGGTCTTCAGTGTCAATTTTAGATTTCTAACAGTCGTATTAAGAAGAAAAGAATATGAGGATGTCTACGGCACCCGTTATTCCCAGGAGGTCTCCTGTCCAAGTACTGAGCGGGCCAGATGCTGCTTAACTTTGGTGATCAGAAGAGAACCAGTGTTTTCAACGTAGTATGACCGTACACAATATGCTAACTCAATATGCAGTCTTCAGTGTCAAATTTAGATTTCTAACAGTTGTATCAAGAAGAAAAAAATATGAGGATGTCTACGGCACCCATTATTCGCAGGAGGTCTCCCGTCCAAGTACTGCTTAACTTCGGTGATCAGACGAGAACCGGTGTTTTCAACGTAGTATGACCGTAGACAATATGCTAACTCAATATACGGTCTTCAGTGTCAATTTTAGTATTCTAACAGTCGTATCAAGAAAACAAAAATATGTGGATGTTATTCCCAGGAGGTCTCCCGTCCAAGTACTGAGCGGGCCAGACGCTGCTTAACTTCGGTGATCAGACGAGAACCGGTGTTTTCAACGTAGTATGACCGTAGACAATATGCTAACTCAATATGCGGTCTTCAGTGTCAAATTTAGATTTCTAACAGTTGTATCAAGAAAACAAAAGATGAGAATGTCTACGGCACCCGTTATTCCAAGGAGGTCTCCCGTCCAAGTACTGAGAGGGCCAGACACTGCTTAACTTCGGTGATCAGACGAGAACCGGTGTTTTCAACGTAGTATGACCGTAGACAATATGCTAACTCAATATGCGGTCTTCAGTGTCAATTTTAGATTTCTAACA
>JAJGQC010000471.1:0-25000 GCA_021014325.1 Plazaster borealis
ACGGTTAATAGCTCTTCAAGTCGTAATCGGGTCAAAGGTTAGATGTTAATGCACAGAGTTGTTTATTCAGGGACTGACGAGACAACCCCTTTAAAGAAGACAAGAAACCCTAGCAGTGAACTTGTTACAAAAGAACGACCACCCCCCATCCCTTTTGTCCATCGTACATTCACATCAATCCAGCAGTAATCCCTCAGCAGAAAGTCTAAGTCTTTAATGAACATCTTCAAGATCTTAACGCACCATCTCGTATCTTCTTACGTATCCCCCCCTTCGCTGTCTTTACATGTCTGTTAATATAGAGAGCTCTTTAAGCTGTATGCAAATAAGGGAACTCCGAGCAGGTGATACTAATCAGAGGAAGTTGATCTCTTAAAGTACAGTACGTCATTCGCGGAGAAGAAAAAAAAAACGTCAAGAAAAAAACTTTTTCTTTAATATGGGATTTCTGCGAGCTCAGCACTAAATATCAATGAAATCGAAGAGGCTCTCATTAGCCGTGATCTGAATCAGCTGCAGAAGGATTACCCGGCCTCTGCACTTCCATTCATCTTCAAGCCTCTTACCAGCGAATTGATTTTAAAAAGTGTGATTATTATACTCCCGGTTAAAATGTTTTTTTCATTTGATCTGATTCGTGTACACAAGCCGCGACGACGCTATCTAAAAATAATACATAAACCAACACTTTCTAATCGTTCTTGTCTGGTGGTTGTTTTTTTTCTCCTTCGTATTCTGCCGCTTAGTTCAAGTTAGGTGTTGTTGTCCAACCACTTTACTTTATCTGAATGCAGAATCTCTAAGAAAGTGCATTCTATGAATCACGCTTGTATGTAATTGAAAAGTTTGTCTTCATTTTTTCTTCTTCTTTCTTTCTTGTCGCATTTGGTTTGTTTTTGTACGGTTCTTGGCACTGCAGTGGGATTGACAAAGGATTGAGGAGCAGTTGTTGGAGTAATTGCTAAGTTCAAGTTGCTGACAGTCTGAAGTTCCTTAGATTACAGAAATACTGCCCTCTGTAGACATCTTTTAGTTTTCCTATAGGCCAATTTTTTTTACATATGCTAAGCAAATTTGTTAAGCTGAAATAAGTTACCAGCCAAAATGCCATGTGCTATATGTTGATCCTGGTTTGGTTTACCCGCTCAATTACGCTTTAAGTCAGTAATGTGTGTTAAGCACTTTTCTGTTGTGATATTTTTTGAGATTTTACCTACATCAACTGCAGCTAGAACAAAGAGAAGAATCATTGGTAACTTTAATTTGTAGACAATTTTGTTTAAGAAGGGAGTTTATAGTTTGAGACAAAGTGAATGTTTCCATGCTTTGTTGACACCATAGAAATAGAACCAGGGCCAAATATTATAAAGCTATTTAACGGTAATATATTTGTGCGTACTGTAGCAGAAAAACATGCCTAAGCATTAGTGTAGTTCGTGTTATAGACTAAAATTAAACAATGATGTTTTTTTTATCCTAACCAATCTTGTATAATACCTTTAAGTTTTAGCTTTTAATGATACAAGCATGGAATTTGGCACACAGAGACAAATCATGAGAAAATTATATTCGGCTATTTGGCCGTCGCAGATCTTTCCTTTGAAAAAAATATAGGTAGTATAACAAGCAATGGCGGTTATTTTGACAATTTTGAAAATTGCTTGTTTTCCTACCTGTATTTGTTTAAAATTCAAATCTGTGATAGCCGCAATAGCCGAATATCTTTCTCACGACATACTCTGACTGTGCACCAAATTCCATGAATCATCAAAAGCACATTTACCCCCAAGTATTTCACTTGGAACTATTGCTTATATTTTGTACTTGAATGCATCAGAGGGATTTGAAGTAAACCATTGCAGCCAGTTAATCTATTTATAATGGCATCATGAAAAATACTTAATTATATATAATGTCTATTGTTTTCAATTTTTGTTCCCGGTACCCACTGCTAATTATAGGAATTGACCTCAATTTTAGTGGCCATTCACGCTCCATGGACGAGTGGTTAAGACCATTGCTCTAGACTGGGGGGGGGGGGGTGGGGTGTGTGTATGGGGGGAGGGGGTGAAGTCCCACCCGAATAGCAAGTGGATTCTATTCCTAGATGACTCGAGGGAAAGCTTTAAGTTTATCGTGTTTATTACATCGGTTTTAGGGTAAAAACAACAATAATAAGTTTTAATCCCAATGCAGTTATTACATCCATTAAAATGTCATTGGACAAATCATAAGTGATATTCATGGCAAACGTATGGTGATTACAAATTTGTTTGCCCTCAATTAGTTAAAAGTATGGGCTGATATATCAATTACATATAATAACAAATTGTATAACAATATATATGTATAAAATTAGTCGGGGAGATGGCCTTAGCTTTTGATCCAAGCTGGACCTTCATCAGAGGCATATATATACATATATTAATTCAGTGAAATAAAGTAAACCCTATCAATTGAAATGTTAATGAAATAAGCAATCTTCTTTTAATGTGTTTGCATTGCAAACATAGGAAACAAACAAACAGACAAACACCCCAACAAACAAACAAACGAACACCCCAACACACCAACAAGCAGAAAACCCTGATGAGTGTATGTATTTCTTCATACACTTCTCCTGGTTTCAATTATGTGTGTTGTACACTCGTCATTTCCAAGTCGACCCATCAGAATTATTCCCCTCCTATCTTCTGCACCCTCTGGGCTGAACCCTATTATTTCACCTGTTTTGGCACGGAGGATTTCCGAAGCAATCCTTTGTTGAATAACAAAATAGCTTAGCTGCGTGAAACCGACAACGGTGACGATCTGGCCACGGCCCCCTTCATGTGTAACCAGACCACACTTTAGAACGTAGCTAGGTGTATCTGTATGTATCACCGAGCTGTCTTGTGCCCGGAGAAAGACGTGTTCGCCCGGGCTGCCTTGAAGAAAGATGGTGGTAGGGGGGAGGGTACGATGTACACAACGATGGTGGCTCAATTACCCGCAACAAGATGTTAGTTTATTTTGAATGGCTGTACGAAATAGAGTGTACAACAATCATGAAAAACGGTTGAACACAATTTTTGTTTTAACATAAAACAAAACAAGTTAAGATCTACTCCCAGAAGAAAGAGCAAGAGGTTGCAAGTTGGACTAATAAATATGTGGACTTTCATCACCTAACATTAGATAATATTTGTAAAACATCATCACTCTTTACACACGTTTTATTTTAGCTGGACACAAACAGTGTCACCTTCACTACTATGCTCCCAAAACCACTCTCAAAGTTGTTAAATTAAGCTCTGCTTTCTACAGGCATAAAACCAACTAATGTACCAATTAAAAAACTAATGATTAAATTGAAAAAAAAAGGGTATTTAGTTTTGTTTTTGTACATTTGTATCTACTGAAGGATAGAATCAATAAATCTGGATAGAAAATGACCTGCATTTTCAACTCTATGATTAATCCTAGCATTTTCTGACAAAATTGTCCAGTGTAATTTCAGATGGGGGGGGGACACAGCATAAATGTGTGTCAGGGAATTAAATATCACAAGTTTTACTTAATCAGGAAGGATAGAAGGAGGTTAGATTTTGCTGGATATGTGGAGGATATTAAAGTAGGTGATACACATATCAAAATTTCCCATAGATTTATTCTTAGTGAATTTGATCTAAAATCTCTTTGGATAATGAGACCAAACATCCTGAGAAGTGATTCCAACTGACATGTTGTCATTTTCAAGAAAACATGAAATCTGTATTGATTTTCTACTAATGACCCATTTCCACTTTGGAATGGTTCCACAAATCTAAAAACATTTTCCCCCAGTTTTGAGTTGATGATAAAACAAAACATCTTAATTTATGATACAAATCTTTAAATATGAGTTCATTTTAAGACATTTTACCCAATGTCTAAGATGTTAAAATATTGGTTTTTCGGGATGGGCAGATTTGAAAACGGGTCGACTGTTCCGGAAACCACTTATATTTAATTAACTTGTCACAATTTAAATAATTGGTGTAAATATTTTGAAAAACAAATTATTGTTTCATGTTTAGATATAGGCCTTAATTTTATTCTCTTGTAATACTTATAATAGCGATTGAAGTAGTCAATAGTTTTCTGCAGAACAAGAACCTTTCAGGGAAAGATTTGAAGGACATTTGGTTCCACTAGCTTAGCCAGTACCAACTTTAAACCAAGAAAGTTTCCAGATTAGAATAGTATTTTAGAATTCTTAGTGATAATCAACTAAATCAGCGACCCACCTGTCATAAAAACAGGCTAATTATTATTGTTTTTATTATTATTTTTATTATTGTTATTATGTATTTCTGGTAATGAAATCAAGGATGCCTCATATAAGTGGACTTAATCAGTGTATAGCTCGCAAGCCTGAGGAAACCTCTAAACAAGGTGCTTGCTATGTGAATCAGTGGGGTTAACCCCTACTCTTCCATGATCAGTGTTCTGGGTTCTTTAATGTGCACTACCCATCCTAATACAAAGAACCTACTGCTTAATGTCCCATCTAAAGGACAAAGCAATTATGGTAAAGTATCTTGCTCAAGGACACAACTGCCACGACCGGGACTCGAACCCACACTCTGCTGATCAGAAACACCGGCAGAGCTTGAGTCCAGTGCTCTTAACCGCTCAGCCACGGCACCACATAACAGGAGCAATTTTTTTTTTCATTGTATATTATGAGTCGTTGCATTGAACTGACAACAACAAAATAAGGAAAAATACCCAGTTTGATGATGGTCTCACCTTCTCTAGCTGCTGTATGTCTGTCTGTCTGTTTGTTTAATAATAATAATAATAATAATAATAGTGGCTTCTTATATAGCGCACATATTCGTCACTCAGTGACGCTCAAGGCGCTTTTAACGTTCATTATTTTCCTGCAAGGTATGGAGCTACGTTTTGAAGTATGAGACAAAGTCCTTTACATAGCACCATATAATGGTTTACAAGGTGCTGTGGCGCAATATGCTGCCGATCAAACCAGGAACACCGGGGCGAACCCCTTCTCTTTTCGATAAGTGCACTGGGTTCTTTTACGTGCATTACACAACACACGGGACCTACGGCTTAACGTCCCATCCGAAGGACGAAGCATGTGGTTAATTGTCTTGCTTAAGGACACAAGTGTCACGACTGGGATTCGAACCCACACTCTCTGATCAGAATCACCAGAGCTTGAGTTCGGTGTTCTTATCCGCTCGGCCACGACACGTCACGTTTGAGTTTACTAGAGCGACACTGAGGGACTATGTATAGGTGGGAACTGTACTTGTGGTTTTGGGGGTTTTTTTCAGAAAAGGGATCATAGACACAACCTGGGGAAACCCCACTATGTCGCTCTGGTAAAGATGTCTGTTTTTCTGTCTGTTTGTTTTATACCTTAGATTGGTTTCATTTGCTTAACTTGTTTTCACTTCAATTCATTGCTGGGTTTGTTTCTGTTGATTGCACTCATGTAGTAAATTGATTAAAATTCAAATAAAAGCCATACTGTTAAAAAGCTAAGACTTATTATCCATGCATTGTTATTTTTAACATCTATATTCTTCTCTTCACATGTGGATTTAAAATTTTCTAAAAATGGTTAAGTCATTTTGAACATTTGAAATTGTAACAACAAATGTTGTCACCCCCCCCACACACAAACAACAAAAAGCACACTGTTTTATGGTATTTTACATGAAAGTCTGAACTGTGTAATGCTGAATGTTGATTGGAATTACTGCAAAAAACCCAGTATGTTAACATTTTAAAAAAAAATTTGTTTTTAAGTAAGCCTTTATAGACTCTTGTAATTTATGTGGAATTGCTGTGTACGCCATTTCCAGTTTGGTTAATATTACCATATGGTTCAGGCAGTTATTTTTTATCCCATTGGAGACGAAGACAGCTTCATTATTAATTTAGCCAATGCCAGGTGCTACCGGCAATTAAAATAAGTAGAAACACTAAAACCGCTGTTTTGAGATCAATTGCTTTGTCTGACAATTACACTGCTTAAAGCTGTATTATTACCATTAAGATTGTTTATTATCTATAGAGAAGCTGTTCAACCATTGTCCGTCGATGAACTTTAGACAAAAGAGTTTAGGCCTACAGGTTCAATTAGTGAGGGGATTGACCTGCAGGCTAAGCCTATTTGATGGAAAAGGATTGTTTTTGTGTTTGTGGTAAAGTATTCCTCTATTTTGTAAGAGATCTTTAAAATTTTGATCAAAATATGTGCTTAAGTTGTTAATAAATAGTGTTCTTTGACAGGAAAATTAGCGCCTTGTTTGGTATATTAGAATTATTCATCCATTTTTGAGACAATAATTCATCAAAATTGATTAGCTTTTACAGTTTACAGAATTGTTGTCGGGGGAAAAACAGTCACGGAATTAAAGGGCTCAATTTTATTGAGCTACTTAGGCAGAAAATATTGCTTGACAAATAATATCTTAATTGGTAAAAATAAGTAAGACAACAGTCTCTGATGATACAGATGATATTTACAATTGACTGGGAGCTTCATTCCAGTAAGCATAATTTTGTTGTGCTTATAGCTACTTTTTGTTGTGCTTAAGCAGCTTTATGAAATTTGGCCCCTCAAACATCTGGGCAGATTAGGAATTCAGAATTTGTATGATGCAAGAATTTTATCATTCATTAGCTAACATGTGAATTACCAATGGTGTATCCACACCCTATGAATATCAAGTACATAATGCAGATATAATTCTTTCGAAAGATCAAGTGATAGAAGAAGTCATTCAGCATGCAATCTCAGTAATTCCATGCTCCCAGAAAGTCGTGGATCAACCTGGACATAGTTTCCAATTTCGGGTGACCACGGAGACCCTATCTGCAGAAGCTCAGTGTTCCGTGAACATCCGTGACTGTACAGCAGCGGGTTTTCGCGTAATAATCCCGCACGGACTACAGCCCCCTAATCTGTCGTCTCTAGCTGTTGCCAATTTACACAGAACTTAACGCTTTGTTACAACCGCGGCCCACATAAGTCCACATCTTGTGGTATTAAGCGATCACCTGATTTGCTTCTGGTCTACTGGAAAAAAACATGGCTGTTGGTTTCGGCTAAGTCATCAGGGCTGTAATCCTCTATATACCCCATGCGGTTAACCTTGATAATGAACACTTGCATAATTCAATTCGGAGGCACGGGGGGAAAATCGTCAAATGTAGGATCTCATAAGACATGTTTGTTGAGAGGAGTATTAAAGCTACGGAAAAGCCCATGGTTGTCTGATTTTGTTTAAACTTCCAATATTGTTGGACGTGCAGAAATGCAGCGCAATTTCGGTTCAGGTGGCAAAGCCTGTGTGTTATTCAATTGTGAACTATATAGCTTGGCTTGATCTGGGTAGTAATGTAAATATTGTAATAAATTAAATTTTGTTATTGTATCCTACATGAAGTCACAGTAATCGTCACATATAATGTGCCCTGTGGGAAAAGATATTTAATTATTTTTTTGTTTGCTTCCATGAAATACAAGTTTTGTTATTCTATATTTTTTTTATAATGGATTGGATGATCAGTAAAGTAAAGATGCTGTAGAATATTTTTCATTAATTTTTTTTTGAAATATTTGTGCTTTTCACTTTACTCTTGATTGCCTGATTTAACAACAAATAAAGAGTTTTTGGGGTCTGGGATGGGTCAAGCTTAACTAAGACCAATGTCATTTTTTAATCATTTATTAAAACATTCTTTGCTTTTTTTCCCTTGAAATTTTGCTTAAATCTTTTCGCTCTACTTTTACTGTTTTTAAAATTGTAAATTTAAAATGCAATTGGGTCGTTGGGCCGCAAATTTGTGAATGTGTTTTAAATAAACCATAAACTAACCATGAGGCATAAGAAATATAACCCCTCCGAGGGACAACTTCCATCAGGCTGCCACCATCTTTGTCATGTTTCCTGTTTACAGTAGCACTAATTAATGCTGACTCTCATTAAACCAAATTGGGGCCAGACTATTCTGCCCTTCCAGCCTCGGTATGGATACATTGATTTGAATAGAAGAAAGTACAAGATGGCCGCATTGTGGCAGATTCTATTCTAAAAAGGAAGACAATAACTAAAGAAATATGTAAGCCGATACAAAAAATTAACAAATAAAGTAACAAAAATTGGTAAACGTCTGTTTTAGAAAACGGTCAAGATGGTTTAATACAAGTTAAGCACATTCCCCTTGAAACTGCTGGCCCTTAAGTCTTCTTCTTTATTTAGCCATTATCATAAACAATACACACAAACAATTATTAAGTAATAAGCATTAAATATTATCCCATACAAGAAAGGCCAGGCTTTGATAACTCAATGCTATAACCTTGGAGACAAATCTCTAAATTGTAATTCTCGGTTGCAAATTTTTAATAGAAATTGCCGGTACTTAACCCCTACACACTCTGAATCTCAATAACCTCGCCCCTGCCCATGTCCTTTAATCCCCCTCTCCCAATTGTGTACAAATTTGCAGCCTATATTAGATCATATAGTGTATAGTGTCATTCTTCTATCTGCTCGTCGGGTGGGTAGCACTGACAGCAATAATGAAGTAAACAGTCATAATAACCGCGGCAATTGTTCCGATCTATCAGATAAACCATCTTGACTCATCGGACCATATAATGTCCACTGCATCATTATTGATGGACTGAATCCAGCGATGTGACTACCTATTAATTCCTATGGCGATATGACGACCCAAAAAGCTGTAGAAGCATCAAAAATGCCACTGTATACAGCACTATCTATATCTTCAATACGCCGGCCCACCCCGCAACTGTTATGGAGTGACTGTAAAATCGCTACCATGGAGATATAAGACTTCATGAATTTGTGTCGACATTGATTTTCTTCGTCGTCTTCTCTTATTCCCTTCCCCAAGTCTGACAGAAATCTTTTTGAAGATGGTTGATGGACCCGAAACGTGATAGTGACATTAATAAAATGTGGCCCCTTAATGTGGAGATATTGATGCATCTACATACAGTAATGAAACTTCATAAAACGAAGCCTCCTTATTTTTTAATACACTTGTGAGAACTTGGAGATCAATGAATGGAAGGACATGTTCAGATTTCTTGGACATGGTTATGCATTCCGAACAGAAATGTTACACCCAAAGTTGTGTACACAGATATTCATACAGAATTTTTTACATCAGTTAAAGGGAACTTGTAAAACTAAGGGATGGACTGAGTACAAAATCTTTCAAATTATCCTCTAAATTTCTCACATGGATAAATTGAAAAAGTCATATTAGATATTTATTTGGAGTAAATCTCTGTCCTCTTTTGAAGAAATAAGGAATATAGATATGGCCAGATCATTTTTTTTCAGAAATTGTTTTCCGCTGGCGGTAGACGTCAACCATGCTGTCATCATCTCTGTCATGTTCCCAATGTACAGTAGTACTAATGAATACTGACTCTCATTGAATCAAAATGGGACCAGACTACTTTACCCTTTCAGCCTCGGTTTGGTTACTTTGATTTGAATGGGTGAAAAACAAGATGGCCGCTCAGTGATAAAACTGTACTGGGGCCTTTTCCCAAACCTAGGCTTTGGCTCGGGCCCCGGCTTGGTCTTGATCAATGGTGTTGGAGCAGTGTGCTTTTTGAGCTGTGCGTCAACATCTAACAGAGCCAGAGCCAGAGCCAGGAGCCAGAGCCAGAACTACGCCGAGGATTGAAAAAATCCCCTGGTCTAATGCCTAAAAAGCAAAGAGAATTATGTAGCAGATTAGTGTTTAGGTTCTCAACATTAAGGCATACATTTTTATGACTTGCTTATCAGTTAGTTTTTTGTTGAAATTTTATTCAAATTAAATTGATGAAACCTAGAAATGTTTCAAAAACGTTATGCTTTATATGTACCGTCCCTTTAAACTGCCTGCTGATTACATTAACTTGTAAACATAACCCATGAATTAAAGAACATGTGAGTTGTTTTCCAGTTTCGTAATGGTCCAACTAATGGGAAAAACATTGCATAAACACTTGTCATGTAAATAATACTTGTTTAGTCCTTCGCTCCAGATGTTCTTGAAGACTTTACATCAATCTATTTATGTCATATTTGCTTCTGATATCATTTAGTACTTTATTTAACATGTTGACTTTTATAGAGCATTGACTACCGTTTTGTATGGTTGGCTTCGAGTATCACAAATGGGTTGATATAAATCGGCCCTGTTGGATAAAACATTTTTTTTGTATGATAAATTTGTTTACTTGTTTCAGGTAGCATGATTGATTTGTTGACATGGGTAATTTGGTAGTGTTATTGTTTTGTTTGTTTTGTTGTTTGTTTGTTGTTGTTGTTTTTTGAGAATTTTTTATTTTTATTTAATTGTATTTTTATTTATTTTATTTTTTATTTTATTTGTTTATTTTTGTTATATATATTTTTATTTATTTTTATTTTTTATTTATTTATTTATTTATTTATTTTTTTTTTTTTTTTTGGGGGGGGGGGGGGGTAAAGGCCGCTATAACTGTGTTTAGTGCCCTAGAGCATGCCTGCATGATGAGAGTGCTTTATATAATATTGTACTATTACTATACTTTTGCCAATTTGACAAAGGTCGTGGCTGTGACGTCACAAAAGAAAGGTCTATAACTTAGGTTCTGTGCACTTTTTGGATAAGACCAAGAACCCCAACCTTCTGTTTGCTCTCTAAGGCAGTTATCTCCTGGGAGATGCGGGGGATATATGACCGTATATGTGACCGTATAGGATCACCCCCCCCCCCACCGCCAACAAAACTCCCAAAACAACAACACAACACAACAACAACAACAACAACAGCAACGGCAGCAGCAGCAGCAGCAGCAACAGCAACAGCAACAACAACAACAACAACAACAACAACAACATCAACTACAAAACAAAAACAAAACATCATCTGTGAAACATTCTGCATATAAAGACAATGTCACCAAGAGTTCTTTGAGTACCATTCAAAGGCAGGTATATAGGCTTACTCCAATCTCCTTGAAACCGATGTTTTTGAGCCCGCCTGAAAGCGTTTTCTTCTGTTATCATTATCAATACCATTAGCTCGTTGCACCACATTGGTTGAGACGTTGACTTTCAAAACCCTCAGAAGCCACAGAGTAAAGATTTCAAAAATCATTGTCTCAGTTTTTTCGACACGGATTTATGCCACTGGATGTCTTGACAGCATAGCTTGCCCGGTGACAAAACAAGCCACTTTCTAGCTTTAGAGTTAAAGGCACTGGACACGTTTGGTAATTACTCAAAATATTAACATAAAAACTTACTTGGTAACGAGCAACGGAGAGCTGTTGATAGTATAAAACATTGTGAGAAACGACTCCCTCTGAAGTAACGTAGCTTTTGAGAAAGAGGTAATTTCTCACTAAAATATTTGAATCTGAAAAAGACTTAAGGCCTGAAGCCTTTTTCAGGCATCTGAAAGCACACAAATTTGTTGAACAAGAATGTTTTTTCTTTCATTATTTTCTTGCAACTTCGATGACCAATTGAGCCCAAATTTTCACAGGCTTGTTATTTTATGCATATGTTGGGATACACCAAGTCAGAATATTGGTCTTTGACAATTACCAAACGTGTACAGTGCCTTTAACTGAGGGCAGCATTGATTCTTGTTATTTGTAGCACTGTATGTACATGTAGAACTCAGTCCTCAGTCCTAAATTTGAACTCATTGGTACTGTGTCATTAGTCAGACCACAATGAATTCTGTCGTATTGTTTCCGATGGTGTTGAATCAGCTATAAACATAATGAAGTTGGCAATAAAATGGTCATACTTGTAGAGTATAAAAAGGCCTTATGTTTATTTGTCAGTTAATACCATTGCTATATGTTATTGTAAATCCACCTGTGGCAGCCAGCAAATTTTCTCATTCAACGCTAGATTTCTCATTTAGGTTTTCCCTGTGCAGGTTTAGACGCTGTATAGAATCGATGTTTGGTTGTTTTAATCGATGTTTATTTGTCTCAGTAAGAGGATGGACGGGTGATAGTTGGATCATGATAAAGTGAGTGGAGCCCACACAAAACCTGAAGATCACAGTAAATCAAGGCTGTATTAAAAAAAAAACTCAACACGAGGTTACTGACCAAACGACCTACATATCTCCATGTCCTACATTGTGCCATCGATCCTGCACTTTCCACCAGATTGTAAAGATTTTGATTATTGTTATCGCGTCCCTGGATATAGGTAACTTGAGACGGGGCAGATTTCTTGAGAGCCAACAATGCTAGGGCGTAGGGGCACTTGTAGGCTGAGCAATTAATCAGCGCAAATGAACAGATTCTAAATGAGATACCCCCTCGGATCCCAATCCATTTTCTCCGAAGCGAAGTAACAAAGTATCATCTTAGTGTGAAAACATTAATCCTCTTAATGTACTCAAGGATAAAAGAAAAAACTAGGCTGGGTGTTAAAAAGACGGAGAGTGAGAGAGAGAGAGAGAGGAAATGGGCAAACCTGAGTCCGATATCTGGACAAGATATTTCTCCAATAATGAAATCTAATCTTAAGTATGCTTTGCATCTAAGAAGGTATGTGTGAGAAGTAAATTGACACCTTCAAGTATTTTTTTCCCTCCAATTTTTGAATAATTTATCTCCCTTGTAGGTTTGGGGAGCTTTGAATAAACAATGTGGGTAATTAAGCAAAGGAAAGAGCAGAGTGAATCTAGAATTACAGTTCAAACTCTGTGTTTTGGACATTGTTCTAAACACCAGTGTCGGTAGATGCAATCAAACATTTCAACCAGTCAAGAAAAGTAACCAGAAAGCATATAATTTTATCAGTTATTCATATTAAAAAATCCACTAATAGTTTTGTCTTTCTGTGTGTGGAATATTGCGATATATATTTAAAAGTAAAGACCGTTCGATTTCATCCTTGGCACCATTTTGACTAAAAATGAGTGTTATTGTAGAGATGTTACAACTTAAAAACATCAACACATTTTTGAAATTATTGATGAAGACTTTAAAGCTTTCAGAGTGAAAAGTTTGAACAAGCAAGCACCAATTATCAAATATAGTTTATTACCTACAAAATAAAACAACTTATCATTTTAATTTTAAAGTTGGTAAAGAATTATTTGATTTAAACAAAAAAAGGCGTTATCACTATTTATTGTTGATATTGGAGCCGACAAATTGAAGTATATTCAAGTGAAGTTAACCCCAATCTTCCTTCATTATTGTTTTTCGAAACCTATACATTGTTGCCGCCGATGGCTTGACCTGATAACTGTAGCTGCTATCTAGATAAACTGCCCCTAAGGTTTAAGGACAGAATGGAATCGCAAACCTCTATTGGGTCTCATAAGTTTTCTGTTATTCATTCATTCATTAGAAGTCATCGCTGACAACATTGAAAGCTTAAAGGTAGGGTCATAGATTGGTTTCTGTCAATGTAATGCTGATTTATAGGCAAAATTATTAAGAAAGATACAATAAAAGTCACATTATGTGAAAGTTTCAGGTGAATGCAGTGTCTGCTTCCCGAGAAAACGGCAAAAGACTGTCCTGATATTTTTACAAGAACGTTGAATCCGTCCACGTATAGCTAGGTGACAGCAGGAATCGCACAGCATCTCTGGCGCACAAGTCCTAGTTTGATGTGTATACTGACTATACTACTAGTGCAGTTTGGCGCGTCGATGATGCGGTGATTGCGTAAGTGGTGGAATGTTTCTCTGACAGCCGGGTATTTTGAGCAAAAGTGACGTCATTAGTGCAGAGTGCTATGGAACACCTTTTATTCTGTGCACAGTTTATGAAGGAGTGTTTAAATGGAGCCTACAGGGCCCAGTTTTATGACTCTGCTTACCGTGGAATTCTGCGCTAACGTCTTACCGTGGAATTCTGCGCTTACATCCCATAGAATTATGTGCTCTACACTGGGCTCCATAAGCACAGAATTCCGGGGTTAGCAGAGCCATGAAATTGGACCCTGAGCTAGTGGGATAAAATCGATGGTTTCTGTTTTTTTTATAAATTGTTTACTAGTTTTGTGTTTATATTTATCAATTGATAAATGTATTGACCAAATTTTCTCACACCAATTTGGATGTTCTTTTGTGTCTGTGTTTTTGTGAGTGTGGTCCTTCTTTAATGAGGTGTTTGGGGGGGGTGGGTACAAAGAAAGAAAAATGGGTCAAGAGACAAAATGAGATGCAACAATCTAGCTCTCATGCCCAGACTTTCTCTTTTCCCTCTTTTAAGTGCATGATAATCCCTGTAATCTTCCATGTTTTGCGACATGGATCAGATTTCTTGCTGGTCATGTTCTGTCGCTAACGTCTGACCAGTTTCTCGTATCATTCCCCGTAATCACTGATGATTGAAAGCTCATGGCAGCTGAATTAGGAACCCCCATGTCACAAATGAATGGGCGAAGCTCATCAGGAAAGCTGATAGGCCATGGGGTAGACTTAAAGGAAGCCTCCCTGGATTCACACGTTCTGGGATCAGGGAGTGCCTGATTAGGCAGGGGGGAGAGAGGGGACCAGCCAGGGGTACGTTGACCCAGGCAATGGAGATTTATCATGGTGCGGCCATCTTGATTTTCTTCCATGCAAATCAATGTAACCAAACCGAGGCTGGAAGGAGAAATAGTCTGGTTCCTTTTTGTACAATGAATGTTATTATTCATTGCTGATATTGGGTACAAGGAACATGACCAAGATGGTGGCAGCATGATAACAGTCTATGGACTTTCTTTGATTGAGCGATTGAGGGTGTCCTAAGTAGGGACCGTTACATCCCTGGTGGTAGACATACCATTTTCTACTTTTGTTTCATTTAATCAATTACTCACTTTGAATCAAGATAAGGTACATTGGATTGTTACATTGTTGGCATGCTTACTCCTTCTGAATTACAATGGTATGTCAGTATTGGTGACGGCGACAATTTTGCTACTCGCATACTTTTTCTTGATTCTTTTCTCTTTTTTGCTGTTTTCGTCAAAATGTGCGAATCTAAATTAATGCTATATTAAGATATTATTTTGGACATTGGATGTATACACTAGACCTCCACATCTGTAGAGATACAGGTTTGCATGGAGTTGTTGTTTGTTTTATCCTTGTCATTGATTGAAATTCCAGGTCTTTACATGTGATACTGCAATATTAATAAACATTTTTTGTACCAAGGTCTTACACATCATATCTTAAGCTTACAATGAAATTACTGTGACATTAGGAATGTCTGTGATTCCGTTCAGTAAAAAATGTGATACTTTTAAAAATGTTATATGACGAAAATGCCTGTGTTGGTAATTTGTATGGGCCTAAGTTAAATCTTGGTAAACGCATGTTTGTTGTAACTACAGAAGCGTAAATGGTTGGATGTGGCATAAACTCTGGAAATTTATGATACATACTGTGGCCGTGTCCGAATTGACCATATTTTTGACCGCATGAGGGCGCTTTCTTCAGGGAATGTCTTGCATCACAATTACAGTTTCATCTTGTTTTAATTGCCTGTATTTAGTTTTCTTGCATCAGTGACGAAACACATAAGCTTAATAATAACAAAAATGAAAAAACCCGTTTGTTTACTTGTTTTTCATCACGTAAAAATTGGTCCACAAACGCCCTCACACGGTCAAAAATACAGCGAATTGACGGCTACGGCTACAGCTGGATCACCATCCTTAGAAACAGCCACAGCCGCTGATTCGGACACGGTCTTAGTGAAGCGTGTTGGTGTGTCATGGCCGAGCGATCAAGTGCACTAGACTCAAGCTCTGGTGTTTCTGATCAGCAGACTGTGGGTTCGAGTCCCAGTCATGACACCTGTGTCCTTATAGGGACAAAAAGCCGTTGGTCCCGTGTGTTGTGTAATGCAAGTAAAAGAATCCATATACACTTACTGCTAAGGAAGGGATTTGCCCTGGTGTTTCTGGCAGTGGCTGCAGAATGCACCAAAGCACCTTGTTACACTGATAAAAATGGTATTCTTGAAATAAGAAAACAATCTTGTTTCAACCAAACTGTTCTTGTGTCACTCCCAAAAATCTTAATAGAGAAATTTTCCAGGGAGTTACACAAGAATGTTTTTCTTGAAATAAGATTTGTTTTTCGTATTTCAAGAATACCATTTTTAGGAGTGTATCACTTACAAGGTATTACATAAATGGGTCTCATAATCCATAAACTTCAAAAACCTGTCTGGAAATAAATAATGATAAGCGCTTTGAGACGCCCATAGCTCTATATCAAAACTAGTTATTAATTTTATCAAGCAAAAAGAAAATGTCCTCCACAACTTTTTTGAACTAGAACAAAAGAAAAGAACAAAAAAAGTTCACTTTAATAAGAATAATCAGTTTACCTTTTCGATGTTTGAACAAATACTTCCTTATCTTCCCTAATATTGAATTTTTCAAATTGATTTCATTCTTTTACCATTCAATCAGTTTAAGATCACGTTACCTCAATGTTTTTCCCAGCACTTTAGGAATTTAGAAGTAGAGCTTTTGTTTGTGGAGCACTTTTACGAGTTATGAAGTGGGCCCAATGTTTTTCCAGCACTTTTCAGAGTTAAGAAGTAGGGCCTATATTTTTATAGCATTTTTCTAGAGTTAAAATATTTACTGAAAGCTAACCATTTCCAAGAAAGGATTTCAAATGACAACTGCGAGGTTTGTTTAGGTTATGTGTTCTTTAGGGAGATTTATTTATTCTAATACGATATCTACTTAAGCATCAGATATAAAAATAAAATATATATATATCTTTCTTTATAATCTGTTTCTAGAAGATACTAACCATCTCCGCCTTTTTTCTTAGTGTTTGTTATATTGTTTGCAGGGTTGACCAAATCTGTGGATGTAGGTTTAAGGTGTGCACCAACAAACAGATGTATCAGTGCATGAGCTGATTTCCAAACCGAGTTGGTTACTTAACCATCTATAAGGATTATGTATAGCGTAGGCGCCAATTGGTGATGACCTCAATATTTGATCACATAATTCCAGCTGCTCTTCAGAGATTCTTAGCTGAATTAACTTGTCTTGACTTTATAGAAAGAATCAAGCCATACCACAGTAATCAATGAAAAACACAGCCCCAGCCAAATATAAGTATCAATAAATTTGTCACAGGCGATGGCCAGTTGAACTCATGCGTGTGTTCAAATTTCCGTCGCCGTACGCCTCCATTATCGCATTCACAAAGCCAATGGATAGAAACCCGTTTGGAGAAATTAAGAGTCTCAAAAGCATGGAAATTTGTGAAGTGTGTCGTATATTTATCTTCCATTCAGTATTGGGGAGGATGGTCGTCAACTGTTTAGTGAGCATCGGAGTAATTACTCTGGCAGGAACAGCGGATGTTTTTCCAAATTCAGCACAATCAAAGGTTAGGGATGTTTCAAGGTTTCAGCACTCATTAATGAATGTTATATATATATATATATGCTAAATTAATTAATACAAAATAAGGAGAGGTTTTTTTTTGCGGAGGTGATGACGATGGCATGGTGTGTATTCTTTGGGCTATTTATAATACAAGGAACAGTATTTAAGGTCAACAGTGAAAGCCAAATAAACAACTTAATTGTATTTTATCCTAATTGCCTGTTTTTTCTGAAAAATATTCTATTTTACAATTTATATTTTGTGTTTGAAATTTATCTTTTGAAGTTAGTCATATTTTATTCATATTTTATTAAATGGCTTGGGCCTAAATAATTAGATCAGTTTGATTGAAATCAATTGTTAGCTTAGACGGAGACGTATCAACTTCAAGCTGCTCTTGAGATTTTAATCAAACCTTTCTCCAGATAATATTTGGTTAACAATTTGGAATGGACTGGACATCATTAAGTACTTGTAACAGCCTAAAAAAATATTAAATAAATACACAAAATATTACTTAAGCTGAAGCTTGTACAAGTGCCCTTTAAAAAAGGAAAATAATTACAGAAAGGGGTTGGCTTGAACCGTCGCAATTGAGATATAAAACTTAACAAAACTTGTGACGTTGAAGGCTTTTTTATCAGATACTTGAGCACCTATTTTGATGAAGTTTTCACAAAGTAGTTTTAAGATACATTTCTTGTACCAAGAAGAGTTGGATGCATGAAAGCCGAAGTTGTACCTTCTTAGAGATAAAAGTGACCACAATTACTTTTGCCTTAAGGTCCTATCATAATAAGCTTCTATCATGACGCAACCATCTTGTTTGTCTCCCATTCAAATCAATGTAACCAAATTGAGGCTTGGAGGGCAAATTAGTCTGGAATCGTTTTTTGTGAAAGGAACATTACTGTTCAATAGTAATGTCGCACATGGAAAACTAGGCACAGGCGTCAACAGCAGAACATGGTAGAATCGTCCATGGCCAATCAATTATAGATAAATCAGAATACAGGTCAACTGAAATTCTCCGCACATGAACTAAATAAAAAATTGACAATATTCAAATGAATTCTTCATTACATATGCTGTAAATAACTAACCTGCCAGCTTTTTTGGTGGGGTAAAATAAGGCCTGGTGTGCAGTGATGATTTAAGCTGAGCATGCTATGTTATGATTCATTTAACACAGCAATTTCAACCCCCAAAAGCGCATGAGTAGTTGACCACGTCATTTGCAAGGGTTCCACAGAGAATTTTATCTTTCCAAGTTTTGTATGGTTTAGCTGCTCAAAAGAAAGAAAAAAAATTGCCTAATGGAACCGGCTCGATGACTAATTTACTAATATCTTTAATGGAGCTTTGCTTTTTAAGTGGCGATTTGCGTTTTCTTTAAATGATCTCCATTTGAATGTAAAGTGGTTTGGATGGGAAAACAATGTAGAAATGACTGAACAATGACGGACATTAAAACTGAAAATTCAATTAAAATTGCTCTGCCTGCTTTATGTTTTTTTTTTATTGGTTTCTTCAGGGATGTAAAAAGTCCCCCCCCCCAGAATTTTTCTTTTCTTGTCCAGTTTTGCTGAGACAAGGGGGTAGACAGTTTAATTTACGTCAGTGCACCACACATCTCTTTTCTCTGACCAGGTATGGACATTGTACTCTTTTCACCAAAAAATGTTTTGTCTTTTGGATCTGATATCAAGTAATAAACCACAAGGGAAACTGACGTGGGTGAATTTACTGCAATCTCGGGGGGGGGGGGGGGGTGAAGAAAGAAAAATTGACTAGAATGGGCTTTGAACCTGCGACCTCCGGAGATTGTGCTGACGCTCTACCGGCTGAGCGATCTAGATGGATCTTATTTCAAAGTCGGTCTACTGCACAGTAGTTGGAAGTAAAGCGAGCAGACTTTCTAACAAGTTATTAAAAGATTATGATTTCACCCTGGAATTTCTGGTTCACATGACAAGAAACCAATTTGTTATTAATATCTACTTTTGACACTTTAATACATCATGTTGGATGAGAAAAGAGTTGCCGGAGGAAAACTGTTTTTTTTAACAGGCCAACTTTGGTCTGGATTAATGTGTGACAGGCAAGGGATTTTTTTAGTGTGTGTGGCAATTTTCCATAGTTTCCCGTTTTGAACTTTACCACCAGAGGTGTTCTATTTGAGTAAAATATTGAACTCCACTTGTCTGTAATTATGCCACGATTGAATGCAAATCCACAGCACTGTTGAATATAGCTGAAAGGAGACAAACCTAATTCATCTCACTAACATTAGAGACCTTAGTGGCTACATTTAGAGGCTTGTACTAAAATAGTGTGTCGTGGCTGAGCGGTTAAGAGCACCGGACTCAAGCTCTGGTGTTTTTTGATCAGCAGAGTGTGGGTTCGAGTCCCAGTCATGACACTTGTATCCTTGAGCAAGATACTTTACCATATTTGCTTTGTCCGTCGGATGGGACATTAAGCTGTAGGTCCCATGTACTAGGATTTGTAGTGCATGTAAAAGAACCCAGAACATTTATCGTGGAAGAGTAGGGGTTAACCCAAGTGTGTCTGGTCACATAGCAAGCACCCTTGTTTACAGGTTTCCCCAGACTTGCGAGCTACAGTGATTAAGTTCACTTATGAGGCATCCTTGGTTTCATTACTAGAAATATATAATAATAATAGTAATAATAATAGTAATAACATTACCATAGCAGCCACAAATGGCCACAAGATTTGACATTCTTCCACTCAACCTCAAAGGTCAAAGTAAATGTTCTGATTTGATCTTTTACAATTTATCACCTAGGACCTATACAGAATTGAATGGTCTCCGTAGCACCTTCTAAACTTGAGTTATACCGGTCACCAAAGTTTTTTTGATCTAGAAACATTCCCAACTTGCTCTTTATTCTTGTGCAGTACCATACAAAAAACAAACACGTCTAGTCGCCTGTTTTTCTTTTTTTATTCGTGAAAAATAATATTTCAAATATTCGCCTCCTATACTTTCTCCGATTCCACCTCAAAAATTCAATCAATAAAAAAGGGTCTTGATAAAAGCGAGTCACGATCCAATCAAAGAAAACATTCACAAAGGTTTATTTTTATTTATGAGTTTCCAAAGAGCTGTTGATCCTGTACGAGGAGTAATATTGCTACATGCCGTTCATGCAGTCTGTCAATGAGTCAGTTCACCATCAGACACCCTGGAAATGGTTCTGTTCAATACTCTAATAATCTTCACACACAGAGGATAAGGGGATATGCCTGCAAACGGCAGCTTCACCTTCATAACCAGTTTTGAAGACTTTCTCCAGAAATTATGGAAATAAAAGAAATTTAAATTCATTGTACATTTGTCATGAAAAAAAATTTTTTTTTTTAAGTGTACAATTAATTTCTACGCAGCGTGTCAAATTTACAACTATTTAAAAAGTTAAAGGGATTGTATACGTTTGGTAATTGGAACCCACTGTTTGTTTCAATCCTATAGGGCCTATAGTTGTAGATACATACTATAAAACTAACCTGTGAAAAATTTCATTTCAAAAGGTGGTACTTTGAGATATTGCCGAAAATCTGGAGTGGTTTGTCCACGCAGGAAGAATAATCTGCAATTGGAGTACACAATCTGAGAAACAGTACTGCAGTAACGCTTCTCGAATTCAAATTTTTGGGGATAAAAAGTGATAGGCCCCCCTATATTTTTCCATAACCGCAGTAGTCCTACTTCGAAGGGAAAAGTTTCTCCAAATGCATAATACTATCCAAAGCTGCTGTACTTCTTACCAAGTAAGTTATTATTGCCATTAATTTTCAGAGTCATTACCAAACGTATACAGACCCTTTAAACCCTAGTTAATACTTGGTAAAACTGTGGAAAAATTAATCAACACATCTTTTTTATAAATAACATTCTGATTAAATTGCCCTCAAATTTGCCCAACCCCCACAGAACAACTTTTCAATCATTTTCAGAAAAAGTTCAAGTCTATTCCTGAGCTCTAATCAACACAATTACAGTCTCAATTATTAATTTCAAAGAGGATATCAAAGTCCTCCCATTCTTACGACATTCATTTGGCCATACTCTCCTGACACTTTCTTCTTTTTATCGGGACTGCATAAAATTTTAATGCCCATTCTCCTTCAGCGCTATAAGTGAGTGCGTTTTAATCCCCAGTTTCCGTGGTTACCAAGCAAAGAGGAGTATAAGTGTGATTAGCGATTGGACGATATCTCCCCCATCTCTTCAAGGCAGTTCCAAGTCACAGAGGTATTTAATGAGGGTTTTCTCAAAGATAAACCATGGACATGCAAAACTACGTGTTAAAGGAAGGCTTTACATCCCTTTAGGGTGGGTTATGTTGAAAGAAGCTTACCGATCCAATTTTTATCGAAATCCGTGCTTCTAGCCCTGAAAATGGATGAAAACTCAACAGGCGAAGAAAACCGTGCCTTGGTTTCCCCCAATGACTGGTCACGGGAGTAATTACCTCGCAAGGTTCTTATATTATTCAAATGAAATTGAAAAGGGATACAGTCGTCGGGGAAAATTTCACTATAACTCCGAATCTATCTTAATTTGATGTTTTAAGATTTATAATGTGAGTGTATACAATAAGCTTCTTACACAGGTTTAAGATTGGTAGAAAATGTACTTAGAAATCTAAAAGGGCCTTACGACAGAAAATTAAAAATTGAATGTTTGTTTTGTTTGAAGATTATTTTTCCTCAAATCTCTACAGATCATAGTTTGAAAAATTATCCAGAGAAATTGTAATCAAATCTTGGACAAATAATTGTTCACCTTTATTTTTAACTTTGTTGGACCAGATAGGCTTGATTTCACAAAACAATGACCATATTGATCTGTTATGTGACATCATAATTTGCTAAGCTATTAAGACGGATTCTTTAGCGTGCTTATATCGGGACACCGATTTTAGCGGTGTGTGAAAATCGAGCCCTGCAGGGCTCGGATTTCATAAAACACTAAGATTCATCTTAAGATGAGTTGTCAATATTTCCGTTCACAATCTGCTTTGCAATTAAGATTTATACACACTTTAAGATCAATCTTAACCCTGTGTGAAATATAGACCAGTTAATTAATTCCATCGTACACGCATCTCAAGTTCTGTTGAGCCCTTTGCCCTTTTTAATGTGAATAAGAACCCCCCCCCTCCTCGAATAAACCCACCAAAAAAACCACACATTGTGAGTGCACAGTTATACAAATCATAAAAAACATTCATTTTGATTAAATGTGAAGATTTGATTTTCAATTTGTAGACAATACGTTGTGAGTTTACTTATGAACAGACCAACACGTACTTAGATGACCACTTGGGGCATGTCTACATCTTTACAAGACAAGGCACGGTTACCACTGCTGGGGGCAACCGACAACCTTTTGAGCGCAGAAAAATATTACCTTACAGTGTCTGTGGGCGCAAGAAAACTAAGGGGGTGTGGCTTGGAAGGGGGGTTGTCTTCTTACCCTATGGGCTCTGCATCCCGTTGTTACAGAAGGAGGCGGTTGCACGGAAGAGACAATCGTTCCTCCTGAGAAATCCAAATACACTCTAACCACCTCAACCCTTCCAAAATCCAACTGCATGTTTTGGTTGATTCTCTTGGACTGAGAACTGCACTGATAAACTGATCACGGATCTGGCATACAAAGCACCATAATCCAAGAGTCCAATAGTTTAGGTATTGAGTTATAACATATGGCGTTTGGTTTTGTTAGAGTGAGGAGGGATCTTTGTAGTAAATCAATCAAAGGAGTAAGGATAATCATTATTGGTCATTTTTTGTTTCAAGTCTAAAATATTAACATATCCGTCCAAAGCTTAAAGGTAGGGTCATCATTTGGTTTTTGTCAACATAATGCTGATTTATAGGTAAAATTATCAAGAAAGATAAGATAAAAGTCACCTGTGAAAGTTTCAGTTGAATACAGTGTCTACTTGCTGAGAAAACAGCAAAAAACTGTCACAGTATTTGTATCACGAAAGAAAATCCATCCACCTGTTTTAGCGAGATGAAAAAAGTACTGTGTTCCTTCACAGCGGGTAACAACTGCATCTCTGGCCGTATTGAGGGAAGTGTTCAAACTGACACCACAACAATTTGGGTAATATTTTGAGATTCAAATTATTCTTTAACTTTGAATTCTAAACAATGGGGGCACTTCAGACAAAGTAATTTCGCAGGATGGTTACTACCATTACGTAGGAGTAGGCTTTCGGATAAAAATCACACAATATCTTTAAGGGTTCATTACCACAGTATGACCCTAACTTTAATATCTGAAACTATCAATGCTTTTTATTGGCACTGAATAATAGACTTTACAGGCCACTGTGTATTTAGTTGTAATTACTTTCTTGTTTTCCCCCTTGTGGTTGATTACTTGACACTTTCTTTTTTAACAACGGCTCAATTTCACAAAGCCCAAACCTCCGCAGAATTGATCAACAGCAGTGCCCTTTATTAAATATGTGTAATTCCATACCCTTTTGGTTGGTAAGCACTCTGCAGCAGCTAATTCTATTTTTCCATTTGAGCTGTAAATTACTAGTTCTGTTTGGAAATTGCAAATAAAAACTCTACAAACAATTACTGCAGTCAAGGAAAGCTGACTTCCTACAACTCAAACTTTCTCACAAAGGCCATTTTAACTAAATACACATTTGTTAATAATAAGGTGATTTAAAGGGTCTGTTTACGCTTGGTAATGACTCTGAAAATTAATGGCAATAAAGTAAGAAGTACAGCATCTAGTATAGGCTTTAAGATTGATGCATTTTGAGAATTTTTTCACTTTGAAGCACTGCGGTTATAGAAAAATATATCACTTTTTATCCCCCCAAAATTTGAATCTGAGAAGCGTTACTGCAGTAACGTTTCTCAGATTGTGTATTCCAATTGCAGATTATTCTTCCTGCGTGGACATAACCGTTCCACATTTTCGGCAATATCTCAAAAATGCTACCACCTTTTGAAATGAAATTTTCATGGGTTAGTTTCATGGTATCTACAACTATAGATATAGATTGAAACAAACAGTGGGTTCCAAATACCAAACATATACAATCCCTTTAATAAGCCATACCAATATACACCCTGAATGTTGGGCCAATTCAGTCGGCCAAGGACACTCCTATATAGGGGTGATGAGCTACATGCAGAATGCAGTAGTTGCTAGAAAAATTACCAACAACAAATTAACCAACAAAATCCACCATGAAGACAGTTTGTCATAAAGCTACTTTGCATGCACATTTGGTCACTGCAACAAAGATTTGGGGATCAGGTTGGCTCAGCGGTTTCTTTCCCTGCCTTTCACCTCTGTGTACCCCTGGTTCAAATCCCACCTCAGACCGGAGCCTTGCATGTGGATTGGGTTTTCAGTCCCTACCTGATTGTGTGGGTTTTCCCCATTGGGGTTTTCCTCCCACATCTAAATCTGAGCAATTTCTTCTCGTTTCCTATTCATCCTGATATTGGCGCTAATTGTGCTGTTGGATGTGTAATCAAATAAATACAATAAATAAATA
>JAJGQC010000472.1:0-25000 GCA_021014325.1 Plazaster borealis
ACATCTCTAAGGATCGAAGTGAGCCCAACGAGGAGCTGTGGCGTATCGTGATCGGTGACGTCCAGCAGTGTGCATTATGCAACTACACCACTCAGGTGAAAGCCAATTTCCAGCTTCACATGAAGACCGATAAGCACCAGCAGAAACTGCAGCTGTTCAACCACATCAGGGAGGGCGGCAAGCAAAATGAGTGGCGTTTAAAGTACATGAATGTTGGCAACCCAATTCAGTTACGCTGTAACGCCTGCGATTACTACACCTACAGCACCGACAAGCTTCACACTCACACACACAGCAGTAACTATCGCCATGAGACAAGCATGAAACTCTTCCGCCATCTCCAGAAAATCAACATTACTATCAACCCTGAAACACGCACCTTCCACTGCCCTCTATGTAACTACTCCACCAAGGCCAAACTTAATTTGATACAACATGTCCAATCCTTGCAGCACATTAAGAGTGAGGAAAAAATCAACAAAGCCTCTCCCAAGGAAGGGATGACAGCTGATGGCGCATTAGACTTGTCCAGAAAAGACAGACCATCACCAACTTCTACTGCATCTACCCCAAGGGACCAAGATAAAGAACCTGGTGAACCTGAAGCCAAGCGTCCAAAGTTACCCCAGGAGAGTTTTACAGCAGGAAGGCAAAGAACAGAATCTCGCAGCATCCCAACCACCACACAAATATTTTCCTGCCCCTATTGCAAATACAGCAGCATAGACCAGCAACGTATATCTGCTCATGTGGTGTCCCAGCACAGCATTAAACCCCAGCCCATCCTGCGCTGCCCTCTGTGTCAGGAAGTTTGTACCAATAAGATCAACTTGGAGGTACATCTCATGGATGCTCATAGTGTCTCCAGAGAATGTATGCAGCGACTTATGATGACCAGTGAATGGGTGATGCCAACAGCTACCAATCCTCCAGCTACACCGCCATTCATTCAAGGAACCAACCCTGCCATGGAGGCATTGGCCCAGGCAGGTCTTAAACCCCCACCAGCTGAATCGCCAGCACCTTCTATTTTCGAGGCAGCTAAAATGGAAGCACAGGAGAAACCAAGAGATTCTCCAGGTCCCTCAAGTGACACAGAAAGCACTGATTTATATCGTTGCCAAAAGTGTCATCTTGTATTTGCAAACATCGATCAACTCTACTCTCATCAGGACCAAAGTTGTCCCCTCACTGAGCAAGACACTCCTGGTGGGCCAGGATTTCTATGTTGGAAGAAAGGTTGCAACCAATACTTCAAGACAGCTTCTGCTCTTCAGATGCATTTTAAAGAGATCCATGCCAAACGGCAACAGTCGGCCAGCTCTGAACGTCATATGTATAAGTTCCGCTGCAATCAGTGCAGCTTGGCATTCAAAACCGAAGAGAAGCTTACCAACCACATGCAGTATCACCTACTACGTGCAGCTACCAAGTGTCCAGTTTGCCAGCGAATGTTCCGTTCTGTCCCTGCCTTGCAAAACCACATTGAGACAGCCCATCAGGATCTGAGCAACAGTGAGCTACTCCAGTACTACAACTCTGTATCCAATGGGGACATGGTTTCGCTACCTAAGCCGGTTGATGACTCTCCAAATTGTGATGATGTTCTCAATGAAGGTGATCAGTGCGACCAGTTTGATCAATCTCAGTTTGATAGCCAGTTGGAAGCAGAGTCTGTAGATGGTACCATTGACAGCTCAGATGCTGGTAGAGATGACCCAAGCCGGCAGGTGGAAACGCCAAACAGTCAAGAGGTTGATAGTCTCTCAGAAGATGGAAGCCAAGATGGATCTAAATATATCGATGATGGAACCTATGCAGATCCTAGCCGCAAATACAAATGCCATCGATGTCGCTTGGGATTTATGCGGCAGAGCGAGCTGAGCAGTCATAACAAAACAATGATGCATCGTAAAGGGGACCGCAGTCTGACTGCTTTCCAACTCCAGAGGTATTGGGACCCCAACCGCCCCTATAAATGTGACGTCTGCAAAGAATCCTTCACCCAGAAGAATATCTTGTTGGTGCATTACAACTCTGTCTCTCACTTACACAAACTGAAGCAGAGCTTGAATGAACCCACCGAGCCAGATACATCAGCAGATACTAGTGATGGAAAGCCATACCGTTGCAATTTGTGCAAAGTTGCCTACAGCCAAGCCACTACCTTGGAGACACACATGCGCTCTGTGCTTCATCAGAGCAGAGCAGCCAAACAAGAGCTTCAAGGAACCAGTGCTGAACGTGAAGAATCTACACTGGACCCGACAAGAGGTACAGCAGAGAACGGTGATATTGTATCTCCTAAACCATCAGGGCTGTCTACTCCATCACAGCAGGCACAAGAACTACAGGCACAGCAGCTTCAACAGGCTCAGCAAATGCAGTTGCAGATGCAGCAGATTCAACTCCACCAGCTGCAGCAATTGCAGCAGGCACAACTGCAGCACTTCCTTCAACAGCAAGGAATAAGTCAGCTCCATTCAGAAGCCGCTCAGCAACTCCAAGCAGAACTAGCTCTGGCAACGTTAGCTGGTTTTCCTCCAGGAATGATGCTACAGCCTGGCCAGATGCTTTCTCACCCGAGTGTCTTCAGTTGTAGTAAATGTTCATCAGTCTTTGTGAGCCAAGAGGCCCTTGTTCAACATCAGCATACACAGTGTGGAAACTCTCCTTCATCAGAGAATGCTACCACACCAGCCACACCACCAGCGACCCCAAAGCAGAGCATCCCTGAGATTTCAAATAGTCAGCAACCACGTCGTATACGCACGTCTCAAGTACAACGAAAGCTCTTGGAAAGCTATGGATTCGACCTTGTTCAACAGTTCAATGAATTTGCTCAGGGTTTACCGGCCAGTATTGCTCAAGAGGATAAGTTTTACTGCAGTGATTGCTCCAAGGAATTTTCCAGTATTTTTGTCTACAAAGCCCATTTAGAAGAGCTTCATAAGAAGGTGCTAACCATTCAGGAGATAGAGATGTACTCCAAGAAGTTTAAAGAGGACCTGATTGAGAGTAGCCTCGAAGATGAGAGAGATAGGATCGAAAGTGAGAAAACTGTCAAGGAGGAACAACCTGAACAGAATGGGGAAGTCAAAGAAGAACCAGGACCTGATGCACTATCCCAGGTACCCTTAACTGAGGAGCAGTATGCTACAGCTCAGCTTGCTGCAGTGCAGTATCTACAACAAGCACACCAGCAAGGCCAGATATCAGCTGCCCAGGCCATGCCTCCTCCACCTCCTCCACAAATGCTGCTGTCAAATGCATTTCCGCTATCCATGATGCAGCCCATGCAGACTCTCTCTGGCATGCAGAATTTCAACATGGTGCAAGGAATGAACTCAGTACAAGCCACCATGCCTGCTATGCAGGCCGTTCAATACGTGGATCCCAACTACATGCAGAAGTCTCCAAAGCGTGCTCGCACACGAATCACCGATGACCAGTTGAAAATCCTAAGAGCCTACTTTGACATAAACAATTCTCCCACAGAAGAGCAGATTGCAGAGATGTCCCAGAAGTCTGGCTTGCCACACAAAGTCATCAAGCACTGGTTTCGAAATACTCTATTTAAAGAGCGACAGAGAAACAAAGATTCTCCTTACAACTTCAACAACCCACCCACCACCACACTCCAAGATGCAGAGAAATCAGCTCAAGCAAAGGCCAAGCAAGAAGTGGCAGCTGCCCAGGCAGCTGCTTTAGCAGCAGAGCAGGCTGCAGCAGCTTGTGCAGCAGCTGCTGCAGCTGCTGCTGCAGAGGCAAGACAACCAACACCATCACCCATTTCATCCATCAGTGGTTCTGCCAGCAGAAAAAGGAGCAAAGGGGGAAGCAGTTTTTTAGCCGATGGTGCCTCCTCTTGTCTGTCACTCCCAATATCAGCTTCAATGCCTATCATGTCACTACCGCCAGCACCGATGGCGTCAGCTTCTGCCTCGTTGCCTGTTTCTACAGCCATTCTCAGTGCTCCTCTGATTCCTGTTTCTCCAAAACCAGAGTCAAAACCTGAGAAAAAAGAGATTCTGAAATCAGAGACTGTTTCTGACATGAGTTCTTCTCAACCTGAGTGGCCTCAGCCAAAATCACAAACACCACCACCAACAACCATTGATGAAGCCCAACCAACAGTGACAAGCAAGCTCAGTGAAATGGAAGTTTTCACCAAGTCAGAAGAGTCCTTACTTAGGCCCCCTGTCAAACGAGAGCGAGAAAGTGTTGCAAGTGTGAGTTCAGTAAACAGTGTCTTCACATCAGACCCACAGGGAGCCAGCGTTTTTAGATCATCAGCTATTACATCTTCACCTACTACGCCTACCTCAACCCACTCGGAGCTGGGCTCCCCAATACTTTCACCGATTTCTCCATCAACCCATGGGATGCCGTCTGCTACCTCCCCAACAGTGAGTTGCAGTGGTTCGGGATCCAAGCGGTCAGGTCGCACACGCTTTACAGATTATCAGGTCAAAGTCTTGCAGGAGTTTTTCGAGAATAATGCCTACCCCAAGGATGATGACTTGGACAACATGTCCCGCCTGTTAAACCTCAGTCCTCGTGTCATTGTTGTTTGGTTTCAAAATGCCAGACAGAAAGCACGGAAGATATTTGAGAATCAACCTCTGATTGACAGTGGGGATTCTGAAGGTGAGTGTAGCAATCGCTACAAGCGTACCCCGGGTATGAACTACCAGTGCAGCAAGTGCTTGTTGGTATTCCAGAGATTCTATGAGTTGATCAGACATCAGAAACTCCACTGTTACAAAGAAGATGAAGGCAGCAATCATTCATCTCAAGTCAGTCCAAGTGGTGGTCCTTCCTGTACTTCGCCAATCGCTAAGAGCACGGCCAGCAGCACCAGCAGTGTCACCTCCGACACTGTGTTCACCAAGTCCGAGGAGAGGACTACCAAGTCGGAGGCTGAACAAAAGGCTGAATCCAAATCTTCCAGTGCGACGCAGGACGGTCAGGGTCCAGTGGTGCATTATCAGTGTGAGAAATGCAGTTTGGTCTTCCCACATTTTGACCAATGGAGGGATCATCAGCAGGTACATATGATGAATATGGGCCTATTTGGGAGCTATCTTCCCCAGCAGATGCCATACAACATGATGTATCTCTCCTACCCAGAAAGCATGAATGGTGTTACTCCAGAACAGTATCTGAATTACTTGAGTAAAAAGAAGCAGAATGAGTCACCAACAAAGAGGAAGTTCTCCGAAACGAGTGATGAAATATTGGGGCCATCCACCTCTGAAAATTCAGCTGACAATGGGGAGCAGCCAAAAGACAAGCGACTGCGGACCACTATATCTCCAGCTCAGCTTGATGTTTTGTATGCAAAGTACCGAGAAGACAGCAACCCTACTCGCAGGATGCTTGACATGATATCCAAAGAGGTTGGACTGAAGAAAAGAGTCGTTCAGGTTTGGTTCCAAAACACACGTGCTAGAGAGCGGAAGGGACAGTTTCGTCTCTCTGGTTTGAACCAGATGTGCAAGTGTCCATTCTGCAGGGCCCTGTTCAAATCCAAGTCAGCTCTTGAAGCCCACATCAGAACCCGTCACTTTGACCAGCAGGTTACCAACAGTCAGATGGAAGCCATCTTAGCTCAGATGCCCGAGTGTGATGAGAGCGGAATGATCAGCCCTCAGTTCGACGGCTCATCAGGCATGTACTCGGTAAGTCCCAGCCTCTCTCAGGATGGAGACCATGCTGTCAATTTGTCTTCCACCCACAAATTGCGTCGTAAGGGTGAAGAATTAATCATCATTTCAGATGATAGCAGTAGCCAAGATGGAGCCGAGAACCCCAACGAGTCTGGTAATTCTGATGAGTCGGGATTAAAGCAAAGAGTAAGGAATGACAGCGGACGAGATTCCGAGGGGAACAGAAGGGAGTTGTCTAAACAGTGGGAGGGGTTGCCATCACGAAGCGGCAGTGAGTCCTCCCAGCTACAGATGGATGAAGATAACAAGGAATCTGATATGCTCTCACCCACCAGCAGCATGGTTGGGGAAGATTTCTACGAAAACACACTGTCTGAAGCAGGTTCCATGGATCGAAGTGAGGACTCCTACAGTAATCTGGATGAGGCGGAGAGAATGAGGATTCGTGAGGCCAATAAAAGGTATCGCACCCAAATGAGTCAACTACAACTGAAGGTGCTGAAACACTGCTTTAATGACTACCGCACTCCGACCATGCATGAATGTGAACTGCTCGGCCAGGAGGTGGGACTACCTAAGCGTGTGGTGCAGGTGTGGTTCCAGAATGCCAGAGCAAAAGACAAGAAATGCAAAACAACTGTGACCAAACAGTTTGGGATGATTGGCACTTCGTGTGACGGTCTACCGGACTTGTGCAAGCTGTGCAATGTCAGCTACTCCATGTCTTTGTCGGTGAGAGATCACGTCTTTACTGAGATGCACATCCGAAGTGTGAAGAAGTTCATCAACATGGAGATCGAGAAGGACTCTGAGGACAGTGCCAGATTCTTGTCACTTCAACAAAAGGTGCATGGTCAGCCTTCTCAGCAGCAGCAGCAGCAGCAGCAACAACAGCAGCAACAACAACAGCAGCAACAACAGCAACAACAACAGCAACAGCAGCAAGCTCTTGGAGCCAGCCAACCATTCCTGCCTGGGTCTACCCACCCCATGATGCAAGGAGGTATTAATCCAGTTGCTGCTGCAGCGCAAATACAAGCAATTCAAGCTATGCATGCAGCTCAGATGATCTCACCTCAGATGGCTTCACAACAGATTGCCGCAGTGGCTGCTGCTGCTGGAATGCTTCCTGGATCTGCTGCTGCTGCTGCTGGAATGCTTCCTGGATCCGGCAAACAAGAAGGAAGGAAGGAAGGGGGAGTCAAACAGGAACCCAAAGATGAGGAGCAGGCAGCCCAGCAAGCTGCAGCAGCCCAGCAGCAGGCAGCTGCGGCTATGCAAATTGCTCAGCAGCTCAACTCGCCAAGTTCTCGCACAGACCAGGCTCTAATGTCTTACCTGTATGGCGGGGTACCCCCATATTACTCCCAAATGCCCATGATGTACCCATTTTATCCTGGTGGGCAGGAAGCAGCAATGATGGCAGCCTATGAGCAATCCATGCAAGCTGCAGGTATGTTCCCACAGATGGCTCAGATGTATGGAGCAAATCCTCTGGCTGCAGCAGCCCAGCTGCAGTCCAAAACCCCAGAGTCCACCACGCCAAAACCAAGTACCAGTAAAGAACAGCGGGAATCGTCCTCCTTCCCCGGGGACAGGGACCGGCTCATCCTCAGGCCCAAATCCTCTACCAATCGCTACCTCTGCAAGAAGTGTGAGAAAGTTTTCACAGACCGCGATTCTGTGACGTCCCATCAGGTGACTGCCTGTTATCCCGGTCAGGTGGTGAACACGGAGGAGACTGTAGAAAAGCTTCCATCAAACCGGTTCCTGTGCCAGGCTTGCCCACGGGAGGCTCTCATCACAGAGGAAGACGTCAATAAGCATCTACAGTCATCAGGCCATGAGAGGAATGCTGCACTGCGACGTAGCAGCAGCAGTAGCAGTAGCAGCAGCTCCAAAAAAAGCCATAGCTCTAAACATCATCGACATCATCATCAAAGTAAGCACTGAGGGCTCAACAAATTATTCACACACAAAAAAAACCAAAAAGCATATGAGTCAAACAAATTAGCATAACTGACCTAAAGAGTCTGATATTTTCCCTGCTTGCTGGAAACAGAATGACACTATTCATAAGGGGCCTTATGTTATTGATTATTGAGATCCAAGCGTGGGTTACAAAGTTATGTGCATACATGTATAATGACATGAATATGATGCTCAGATAACACTTTTGGCGGGGCAAATTTGCACAAGTGAACCAATGAAATTGTCAACGATTTTTTTTTTTATAGACATTAACATTTTGCAGTTTTGAAAAGCTGCCTATTGTACAGTAAATTATCATGGACCAACGAGAGGTTTAATACATGAAATAGGTGCCCTCCTTTAATTGTTAAAGTTTTTTTTCTTATTCATAACTTCTTGAACGAAGGAATTACTGTAGCACAGACTACTGATATATGCATTGTTGATGAAATTCTTGTGTTGGCTTGATTTTGGGGGGAATATTTTCATTTATTTATTCATTTATTTTTTTAAGGGGCGGGGGGGGGGGGGGGTGTTCCGAGGAGAAGCGTGAGATGACTCGGATTGTAGTCTGTGCTTGCAGTTTGTATATAAGCCTTAGGAGAGTGGTGTTTTACTGTAGTTTGATTGTGACCGGGTTGCGTTGTGGTACAGTTGGTGCGTGTAGTTGGTTAGGGATGGTTCCTTTTAAATCTAGACAAGAAGGGTTTGAAACTAGGGTTTTAACATCCAGTAGGTACACCAGGGTATTAATAGAAAAACGGTTCAGTTTTGGAAGTTAGTTTCTGTGATTTGACTTTCACTCACTGCGTCTTGCATGTTCCTTTGTGAAACAGTGCTCTGTGGTCAGATCCAGAACTTTAGATCTTAAAAAAACCTAAGAAGTGAGAAAAACCTAAGTTAGTGTTGATTTTGCGAAAATCGAATAAACACCACTGGAAGGGGTTTAATGGAAACAAATTTTAAAATGTCAACTTTTGATAACTTGGTTGATGGAAAGAGTAGGATTTGGGGGGGGGGTGGGAATGGGTAGAATTCTGGTGTATTACTCACTGATGAGAAAGACTAGCTTGAGAATGTTTGTAGTTTAGAGTGTATATATTTATATATATATATGAGAAACCTATACGATACACTAAATATCTATGTAAGTAGTTGGTAGTTGGCACCATGCCCTATGTGAAAACAATGTGCTTGTCATGGACCACAGTACAGCACCGCCACTGTAGAATGAAGTACATTAGATGTAGCACTGAATAACCTGGAGATGCGTTGATTGCAAAATTTATTTTTGTTATCAGTGTACGATTGTCGTTGCCTTGAATGCATTTGAAAGGTTTTTTTGTTGGGGGGGGGGGGATGGGGTGAAATATTGTGACTGCCTGTCTCGGGTGAGTTGTGCGTTCTCTTGTTTCGCAGTGCGACATCCAAGTGAATAAAGTAATAGTGCATTCACTAGTATGTTTGAATTGAGCTTGAGAATGCCACTAATCCACGAGTGAATGCAATGGAACTTGAAAAGTTCATCACCATAATCAGGATCTGATACTGTGCCGTGGATAAACAAGTGGGACGTGAAAGGGATATAAAGTCTGAATTTGTTCAGGGCGTTACTCGACACCGATTTCTGATCGGCCCCGGACATTCTGTGTTGTGATTTGTGTCAACAGTGGTCGGAGTATAAGATGGCGGGTTTGGATGATTCCTGCTGTGTATCAAGTTTTAATTATTGCCAAGTGGGCCCATATAATGTAGATGTTGAATTCGCGACCTGATGGTTGGGACCAGCCGTAACCTGAGAACCCGTCAGAAAGAGCTGGCGTTTAATTTCCTGCAGTCGCACTTGAATATTAAAATGAAAAGACAACTCTTGCTGGAGTGGATGTAACCCAACCTCCCCGTGGCAAGATGAAATAGAAATGTCAATAGCCGAAATGAAATGGTGCATATCCATTGAAGGATTCTCTGGAAAAAAGTAGTGGGAAACTAACATCTGAGTTATGTGCAGTTTTGCCCTGTTTACATATGATTGTCCAAGTTTGATCAGATATTATACGAACTTAGAAATAAACTAGACTTTATGTAGTCTTGTAATTCTTTTTAATAGAGCATTACTGCAAAGCAGTTTAATTTTGTTTACATTGTCGTAGTATATTACCAGGCCTAAGTGGACATGAGATGGGTTGTTTTTTTTCCCTACGTATATAACAGTTTATTTTGTTTAATTGATGCGAATGAATATATTCTAGATCTACATTAAGAGTATGACCCATTGGTTACAGCTATTGCACTGTCATGACCAAAATGCTGTGATTTTGTTGGTGTTGTTATTTTCCGCTAACCGCATTCTTTTCATGAAACAACAAGCTTATGTATGATGATGCATTAACAATGCGGGGTCTTAGGCGCTATAATTTGTTTTATTAGTTAATTTAGATCACAAGTAATTACTGTAATGAATGTATCTGAAGTACTGAAGATGTATAAATAAAAATTAAGCATAATATTGGACATAATATAGTAAGAAAATTTACTCAGACCAATGCATTACTTGTTTGATAGTCTGCCAAAATAATAGTAGATGTGGTGCACAAACTGCATAGCAGGTACAATTGTGTTGAGTGTAGGGTCTCCACCCGTAAACAAAATCCTAGATTTTTCTTGAACAGAAATAGCACAGATTTTTATAAGTGTTTATTTTTGGTATTAATGCTGTGTTGACATAAACAAATTTACGTCTTTGTTCCCTGCAGGCTTTGATTCAGAAAAAAATAATAATAATAAATGAAAAAAAAAAAAAAAATTATAATTAACAAAACAAAATGTAGATAATTGCATTGTCCCTTTTAGATATTGCTTAAAAGCAAGTATGTCCATTTATGTTTGTCTATCTGTTTGTTCTATGTACAGGCATTATTAAAAATCATTGGCCAAAGGAAAAAAACACACAAAAGAAATATTGAAATAATTTTTTCCAGAGCGTTTGAAACAAAAAGAAGAAGAAAAAAAATAAGAAAAAAAATAAGCTTAGTGTAACCAGGTGTACATAATGTTATAAATGATGGTTGAAATGTAGGTTACGTGGTGTTTTTTTACGTTTTTTGTAAGAACACCGCATAGAGGCCTGTTTGTATGCATGCCACTTTTTATATACAGCTTGAAGCAAAACAAACAACGACCAACTTTATCGGCTTATCCGTGCTTTGCGTATTCATTTCTGCTCCTAGAACAATGTAAGTTTTTTCTTAAATTTCGAATGACCAAGATAATATGGTGCCACTATATTTTATGCAGTGATCCATTTTTGGGACTCATATAAGTATAATAACAGAGGTTTAACTTTAATTGACAAAAGAGATTGGGTAAAAAAAAATGCATCCGTCTCTTTTGAGTGTAATTTTGCTGCTGCTAGTGCTAGTGTTTTTGTGTCTGTAAGTAAAAAATAGGCGACATTATTATATGCCAAATATGCAGGATTTGGTCACCTTTGTCCGAACGGTGTTCTGTTTGAAGACTTTCTCAAATGTAATTGATGACTGGTTGTAAGCTGATCTTTGATTGGCTGATTTTATTTGAAAAGTCACACCTTGGTTGAGACAAAACTAGACAAGTTTAAGTCCTCTGTTGGTGATGGGATGAATCAGTGAGATGGACTTATGCATCGTTTGTGTAAATTCTCCTGGTGATATATGATGCTGGATTTCAAGTGAATAAATCTTTAAAAAAACTAAAAACAAAACCTTAATCAACAGCACCACACTGTAAATATGATGTGCACAAATGCCAAATGAATCTTTGACAAAGAAATAAGCCAGCCAATTACAAATACCACAGCACCTCGGTATTTATATAGTAGGTGATTAATTTCATTCTGCCGAACCACTTAAATGTAAACTACACAAACAGTAATTGATGAAAAGAATGTTTATGGTGAGTCATGTACATTTCACTAGTCAGGTTTTTTTTCTTTCCTTTCTTTTCCTTGTTTTGATACAAAGTAGAAATTGCCTTTCGGTAAACAAACGGAATCTTGTATAGCACCTTGTATAGAGTGATACCAGTTTTATGTTGTTGATTCAATGTAGAAAGAAAACTTGAAACGTCGCCCGAATTGGATTTAGTAGCCTCACTACAGGTTAATTGTACAACACATTTTTGGTTATTTTTTATTTTATAAATACATGTAGTTGTAATAATGGTTAACAGAGGCTTGGACGGTCATTCCTTTGGAATGACTCTGTGTAGAAAACAAAATCTTGGTATACCATGGTGTATTTATGCACAAAATGATAATCTTAGATTATAACTGTGTCCGGTAGTGTTTGTCATAAACCACAGTACTGTTTGCTACTGTTCTGATAGACTAATGCAAGTCTAATCTTTGTGTGCACTCGTGCCAAACTGTCAAAAAAAATAAAAAAAAGGAGAAAAAAAAAGATCTTGGAAAAAAAATAATGTTAAAAACACTTGATGTTTAATACTGAGTGTGTCTTCTATTTTTGTTTGGACAAAACAAATTTTTTATAATTATTCTATATGGGATGTTAATTACCATGACAACCCTCTGCTTCGCACCTTAAAAAGTCATGCTTATATTATTATTTTCATGCGTTTTTGTACTTTCCTATGTTCATGCAGTCATGTAATATCATATATCTGATTATTATTATTTTTCATTATGTACACATATATTTATCACATGCCAGATCAGATTCTTTCGGTTTTTTTGTTTTTTGGTTTGTTTTTTTCTGATTTATTTTGGTAATATTTTTGTTTTGTTAGTTTGATTTAGTATATGCTTAAGAAGTTTTGTATTTCTGGTCATGTGATTAAAAGTAATGAGGTACTAAACAAGAAGATTGATATGTCTTTGTGTAATTTGTCTTATTAAAGGAGAGAATTGAATTAGATTCGTCAAACTGCTTACCAACCAAAAGGACCTATGGTGTAAATGCAGAAAATAGTTAATGGCCTGACATTTCGACCCTAGTAAGACTCTGCTAGATTCTAAAGGTCGGGCCATGAACTATTTTCTGTCTTACTAAATGGTTGCGGTACCCGCTGATAAAATATAGGGTTCGAACTCCCTCTGGCTACCGGGCAAGCTGGGTGGTCTAAAGACGTCTGCTCTAGAATGGCAAAGGTCAAGGGTTCGAATCCACCCACCCCCCCTTCCCCAAGTAATATGCCCGGGGTTTTTTTCTCACAGGACTTGGGATGCACTGAGTGTACAGTGCCTTACTTACATCAGTGTATGGGTGAAACCAAATAATGTCTTAATAAAGCTTAACATTTGGGTGAAAATGATTTTTGGGTTGGGATATCCCCAGAGGGCTACTTACTTCTTGGGACCATCCTCCCCCCCCCCACCCCCACCAAGTACTTACTGCTCCAGACACAGCAACCCATCTTATGCACTTATTTACAACTTCGTTAGTTTTTTTCACAAATTATTTTTAAATGAAACGTTTCAAGTCGTAAACGGTGAATATCTTCTCCAAAAAGATTTGCTAAAAACTGGGTAAGCAAGGAGTTACTTTTGCCTAAAACAATTAATTCTAGACTTTTAAGAAGAGGGGGAAAAATTTGACTTAATTTGAACATCTGCAAGGGGTAAGCTTTGCATTCTTCCGAAATCTTGACCCAGGTGTTTCTGTTCTTAATTTGCTTGCTATGCCAAGTATCAGAGACCCCATTCATTTTATTTCAGATGTTAGAAAGAAAATCAAATTTTGCATGACTAGACTATTGAAAGAGAAAAAAAAAAATCTGCTGATTATGTTTGAAACTTGGTATTTCATAATGCCCCAAAGTGTTCCCCAACCAGCTTGTACTTCCCCCAAGTCGATCTATATAAATAATAATAATAATAATACACAGTTCTTATATAGTGCTTTATACTCCCGATGGGTGTCTACAAGGTGCTGTGGCCAATCATAGACTCAGAAGTCACACAGGAAGATAAAGAAACATATCACCATCAGTTCATGTTTAAATAAAAATACAAGTTTATTGTGGTTACATGATGACACAGTTACAAAAAGAAAATTGGAAGCCCATTGGGAGAGAAATACCTCAAAATATTGATATCTAAATCCACTTTATGTTACTGGAAGAGTTGCAATTGAAATGAACACCTAGTTTTACTATCCCCCTAACACTATGGATAGTTCCCAATAGACGCCATCTTTACGGGCAAATCGCTTTTTGGCTTGCAGGCGCTCGAATTATTAACGAGGCCGCATTGCTCACTAACCAATCGAACTTGAGTTATGTGAAATGCGTGCGTGCTGCACGCCATTCTCACGCGAAAAGCATGATTGTGTGTTCCAAATTGCCCGTAAAGATGGCCGAGTTTATGTCATATCGCAATCTATCTATATAGTGGTTATGCAAAACAGTTGTGCAGCAATGACGTTGTTTTCTGAAAACGACATAATTATGAGTCAATCTGTTTTATTTTTCCGGTAATTTCATTTTCTGCCTCTTGAAATTTCCCATCACACTATGGTTCGGGTAATTTCTCATATTAACAGACGGATATATCAAATCAGGATCAATGATTATTGATCATCCAAACCAATCTCTTCAGAGGAGGAGGGGAGGGGAGGGGGGGGGGTTAAATGATGTCCTGCCTTCCCTAAGTCCCCCCATTGCCTCTTTATAAAGAGCTTCCTATACATGGGTTTACATGCATTCTGCAGATATTCTGCAGATATTCTGCAGTCAATATGAAGTCTACACTGTGACTTTCCAGACATTGAACTACTACATGTTGGACTTCATGACAAATGACAGAATACTATAGTGAGGTTATGACCTGTAAATGAAACCAGGCCGGGGCGTGTGTCCATTGCCCTACATATCTGTATATCTATCTCCCTACACAGCCAGCACATTGGGGGGCAAACACTCGGCAGGTATAGATTGACAAACACCATTAGTAACCGTTTAAAAATATCCAAACTCCAAATCACGTTTATGACATTTGCAAAAAGGGGGGGGGGTGTACAAAATAGGAAAACAAGAGTAGAGTGCATTGAATTATTCCGCCTCGATCAGCGAGGAACTAATGGAATTTGCCAGAATGGTTGTCGGGAGAAGAAGCTTAATGAACACTTGAAATCTCTCTACAAATGTCAAACGTTGGATTCCTTACATGACGAATGACTGCAAGTATGTCAGTCCCAATCACTCGGTATATATATATATATATATTGAACCGTTGGTTTCTACTCGGCATTTTAAACCGTCATTCAAATACTCAGCCGTTGAATTGTCCCTGCATAACAATATGGACATAGTGTGATATTACACACATTCGGACTGTTAGTTTTTAACACAATATTTAACTCTTGCTACCTGCCTATTATTAAACAGAGATTTGCTTCGCAGCCGAACTTGTCCCGAGAAGCACGACCTCCCTAGCTATTTATTCTTCAGTTCAGATGAACTGTACCACAAATGAACATGAACAAAACATACATGAACATTGAAGAAAAAAAAGCCACCATTCTGATGGATCGGATAATCATAATAGCTCACTTGGGAGGGAGTGGGTTTGGGCTCGCAATCTGTATTTTCTTTGGAGAAAGTGGCGTAGTAACACTATCCTATTGGCAAAGTGTGACGTGATCACACCATAATCCATGCCCCACAATATTATTGAGATAGTCTGACCATTGTCAGAAGCCCGTCAGGAATTCATTGGCCGGGTTTTACCTTTAGTATTTCTGCAAGAAAGTGGGAAGCTTTGAACTTGCCTTTCACATGTGTTATAAAGGGGAGGTAGCAACTTGGTACTTGATCGAATTCTACAGACAGCCTTAAGTTCAAAGAGGGAGTAAAACTAGGTTTGATATGAATGGCAATGAAAGGACTTATGAAATGAGGCAGTTTAGGTAAATGAAAAAGTTTGGTAAATGAGGAAATTTAATTAAAATGAGAATATTTGGTAAATGAGCAAATATAGGTCAATGAGAAAATTTGGTAAATGAAACAATTTAGGTAAGACAGAAGATGTGGTAAATGAGCAAATTTAGTTCAATGACAAAATATAGGTAAGTACAAATGTTTGAGCTTGAAGTAGCAAAAAACCCTGTGCATTCAAGCATTGTACGAATGTGAAGCACTGACTAATAGTATGAGGAGAGCTTTAGCTTCTACAGTTATCTGTGTTAACTGAACATGAACACTTGCTATTGGCATGAATCATTGAAGTCAATGACAACATCGAGGGGCTAGCTTTCAGGGGCGAGTATGACACACAAATGTACTTAAATAATGAACAATTGTACGTTGCACACTTGATGTAGTATCTATTCTCTTGAATAACAATGGGTGCAAGTTGTATAAGAAATACCCCCTAGTATTTTAGTGTGCTTGCAATAAAAGAAGGGGACAGCAGGGTGTGTGAAATACATAGGTCCTTTTCGATAATCACGGCTTAGGTTTCGGCTCTGGTTTTGGCTTAGGCACTGTCCGCCTGTTTGAATTTTTGTTTCTAAAGTGTATGTTATTAAAATTGGAGCCCAGGCAGAAACCATGGCTTTGAAAGGGCCATAAGTTGTGTCTGAATTAGCAACTGTGGCTGGATGTTGAGGCATAGGGTGCCCATAGCAACACCCTTAGCTTAGCAGCAGGCAAAGCTGTAGCCACTGCCAATTCGCAGTATTTTTGACTGAGTGAGGGCGTATGTGGACAATTCACGTGATGAAAAACAAGTAAACAAACTGGGTTTTTTTCCATCAGTGTTATTATTCTGTTTATGTATTTTGTCAATGGTGCAAGAAAACTACATACAGGCAATTAAAACAAGATGAAACTGTAATTGTGATGCAAGACAATTCCCTGATGAAAGCGCCCTCATGCGGTCAAAAATATGGTCAATTGGGACACGGCCATACCTTAGTAAAGCTTGCTGCATACTACATCAAAGATTTGCAAGACTATACTTCATATCTCATCCCACATTTGCAAACTACAAACTTGAAGGCAAAACAGGGTTACTGTCTTCCCTTCTCAAATGACTTGCTGTGGATCAAGATGACAACAGCGAAAAAAAAGAGAACAACCCCCAGTTGGGGGATGGCCACAAGAATCCAGGGTTGTTAGGATATGAGTCAAGTAACTAGGTGTGGGAGACTGGGGGATAGAGGATTAACTGACAGGGTCGTGTACATCATGTAATTAGTCAGTCTGACATGGAGCCCACTGTCATAATTACTAAGGTTTGTTAAGGACTGATGTGTGCATGATTCTATGAGGTATGACGGCTGGTGTATTACTGTGCTGTGAGTTGCGTTGCTGAAACAATGACTTTTTTGGATGACTAAGGAGGTTTCTTTGCTGACACCCATTTTTAGATGACCTTATTTGAACATGCTGTTTGGATTTTTGTCTTCATAGAATATTAAAATATAACAACACTGGTGGTACACTACAAATTATGTTTTAATACCACTTTCCTCAATGCTAGTTTTGATGAACAAAGTGATATAAAAACTGTTTACACCTGATAGCTTGGGTTGATTTGCATGATTATCTAAAAACATCCAGGATTATTTTGTCCATGAAGACCGTAAACATAAATGTTTGTAGTAGTTAGAAATTATGTATTAATTTATTGGATGCACTCTCCGTTGAGTTATTACTGGAGCTCATGGGAATTGAGTTACTTCCTTCCAAAGATATTGTTTTGAGGTAGGTCAACAACAAAACAGTTTAGTCCCCATTACTTATTAACAACTTAAGGGAGAGACATCTGTTGTTAGACCAATGCTGACATTGTCCATCGGTCTACACAGGCCATAGCTTTTAAGGAAGGCTTTGTGAATCTTGAAGACAATCAACAAATAATTCACAGCTGATTTTCATTCTTAAATAATTATTATGTTAGCTACAATTAAGTTTGACGATTAGCCAAAGCTGTGGAGTGTCCAAGCTCATGTTTGTATGAAGGATGAACGATCCAAACGTCTCAAAATTCAAAGACTGACTTGATGCCAGAATGAAAAGCAAACAATTGGTAATTTACAAAAATATCAGGCCATGTCTGGTGGATAGAACGTCATGTGAACATGTGTTGAAGCATGGGATGCCCATAGTAACACCCTTCTAGCAAGAACTGCAGCCGTAGTCGCCAATTTGGACATAGCCTTAGCCAGAGTCTAAGCCAGTGTGTGACGTGAGGGTAACATCCCATATTAAGGACTAGATCCCATCGAAGGGTCAGTACTTAAGGCTCTTGTCACAATTTGTGTGAATTTCATAAAAATTGTCAACAAGAGACGAAGTTGCCAGATACAGCAAGACTTTGTACTGTGTTTACAATTTTCAAGTAATAAACCACAAGTTTTCAATTTTCAACGGCACGGCTGAGAAACCAAAAACCAGGAAATCAGCTGATTGGCTGAGAAGTTGCAAAGTTGCATGCCTGATATTTTGGAGTGCCTGGTAAATTGAGTTTATTGGTGATAATTATATCTTCCCCAAAGTATTTGTTTCACTTTTTTTGTTTTGATTTCCCCTCATCAAAATTGCAATTTCTGAAGAAGAAAAAAGCTCACCCGAATTTTATTTGTTCGTGTGAAAAATACGACTGAGTTTACGGATGAAAAATTATGCTGGTTTACTCCGCCTTGGAGGGTAAATTGAGCCAGCGGCCATCTTGAAACAATGTATGTGGCGGCCATTTTGAAAAAAAAATAAGGAAAAAAGGGGGCCCTCCTCCTTGTTTTGTTCAATAAGGCATGACACTAAGCTTTTTTTCTTCTTTCTGTGTTCATAGTGGCTGCTGAAGTCAATAGCAACTGCCACAGCTGCAGCCGCAGCAAAGATCAGTCAAATTTTAGACATGGTCTAATTCATTAACTTTAGAAGGTTGATGAGGTGACCTCACACTCCATAGCCAGGTGTGCTTGACAAGGAGCTAGAAACCAGTGCCTGCTTGACAAATCAAAGGTTGAGCAATTGAGTGACTAACAGAAACCACGCAGACAGCTCTGACGAGGTCAATCGATTAAAGCAAAACTGACAACTTACAAACCGCTTCCCAGGTTGTATCATAAACTTGGGTGTGATCCCTGGTCATTCGGCAGTTACAGGTTGAATGGCTTCTGATTGAAATCCCCCGCACCAAGGTATTGACTTAATAGGGAGACCGCCAACATTAGGGCTAGACAGCTCAGTTGGTAGAGTGCCCGCACGTTAATCCGGAGGTCGCAAGTTCAATTACCGCTTTAGTCAACTTTTCTGTGTTCAACCCAAAATAATTGAAAATACATCTGTAAAGTTATCGATGAGAGAATGGACAGTAAAACTTCAGTATTAAAATTCTCGTTGAGATTTACGTTTGTTTTTTATGAGTTAATAGAATATAATCAAATTGACGCATTTTAAAATGCCTCTAGTTGCAAAACCCAATCTCACCTAATGGTTATAAATAAAAAATTAATTACATTTCTACATACGGATTAGAGCTCTGTAAAGAACGTAAATACATTAAAACTTACAACAAAAAATACAATAATAAACTCAACACTAAATTGAGAATAGTTCTCCACAAATCTTGTCCAAACGAGATAAAATTCCATATGCTCAAAAGTTTACAACTCTTGGTCCCATATTTATTATAAAACCAATTTGGATTTTGTTTCTACTTTTCCAGTTCTCTGGAAGTATGGAAGACATGGATTTTCAGACTTTTCTTTTGTTGCATTTTTTTTCTTCTGAACTGTATACAGGTTCTTTTTGAGGCCTAAACAGAAAAATTATAAAGTTGTTTTCACTTACTCCATCTTAATACATTGTAGCTTTAAGGCAGTGTCAGACTGAGTGGCTGTGGCTTGATCGTCATGGGAACATGCATTGAAGCATAGGATGCCCATAGAAACAACCTTAGAAACAGCCGTAGCCGTAGCCGCAAAATTGGACACGGCCTAAGTCTGTATAAAATTGATGTTGGCATGGAGTAGAGAGGACCAGATGCCGAGTGTTGCTCACCATTGCAATCATACGCTGAATTTTGGTTTTTTTCACTAAAGTACATAAATGCAAAAGTTAACTGCTAACCCACCAAGCAGCGCTGCCCACTTATTTGTCCCTGAAAAGAAAGCCATTTATTTAGGCCTTTATTGTTTTTATTTGAGTAACTTTTGGACCTGGGCTCACTTTTACAAAGAGCTAAGGACAAGTCCGAATTAAGTGACTCCAACATGTTTGTTGGCTGCAATGACAACATTGAAGAATAGGTCTTTTTGGCAATATTGACAATTCATCTTCAGATGAATCTTTGTGAAATCGAGCCCTGCACTGGGCCCAATTTCATAAAGTTGTTTAGCAGAAAATTCAGCTAAGCAAGAAATGAGTGGGGTACCAGTCACATCAATGGTAACTGTATGGTATTTTTAGCAAGAGTTTTCTGTGCTTAGCAAGTTTTTGTGCTTACAAGCTTTATGAAATTGGGCCCAAGCCTCTTCTAGAATCAGGTCACTTCTTAGAAACATATCAAAGATCTATTCCACTTCTTTTTAAAACTTGTCAGCTCCACCCCACAATGCTTTCCTTCTAATTATTAAGTTCAATTCATTTTTTACTTCCAATTTCACTTGGAATACTTTTAAAGCTTTCCATAACATGTACCATACTTATTCCCAGTGAAACAAAAGCTTACAGGACCCTCTGGCACTTATAAAAAAAAAATCATAACAGAGTTTGTCCTCTTTTTACGTTTGTCAAGATATGCGAGATTCAAAAGGCAAGATTATATCCTTAAAAATAAACAAAAACAAATAAGTTAGCACCATCATTAAAGAATGGTTGTTGGTGTTTTTACTATTACATATTTACACACATACAAGGACTACAAATTCTATCAAAGCCACAAGGCATTTTGTTTTTTTGTAAAATTGTTTTTGGTCAGTGCTTTTACAAATGGCAGTCAATTTAAAGACTAATAATTTACACTGTAAAAAAAGGTGCCCCCGAGAAGTACTTGCCCGGCTGCATTTTTACAAGGCAATTTGTGTCTACTTATAAACGGTACTGGAAGAGGTAACCTGTTGCTTAATATGAGAAGAATACAATATAAAATAAAAGAAATTGCGGTTCGTTTTCAAACCTCAATATATCACACCTCTGAAGAGATTTGTTCCTGGCACTTTGCAGAACTTGGATTTTACTTTTAAGCTTTTAACCCCAATAAGTAAGATCCCATCCAAAGTCCCCCCCCCCCCAAAAAAAAAAACCTTGGCAGAGGGAATTGTGCTAAGTCATAGAACATCACTTGCCAATTCATTCATCACTTCGTATCTTTGTATGTAAATTAAACTGCATAGGTTACAAGTCATCAAATACAGATTCCGTTCATGATTAGTCCTACATCTTCCAGAAAGCCCAGAATTTTATTCAATCTTCAGCCTCCAACTTAATTTTTGGTTTTCTTACAATGAAATAAAATGTAGTTTTTTGTTTATAGGTAATCTACAAAATAAGCTTGATTAAAATAAATAAGACTTGTTACCACACGATGATATTTATAACACTACATTTTTGACTGCACACACTGGGTATTTTGTGACGAGTTGTACATGACGCTTTGTAGCATGGATTTCTTGACCGAGACTAAGCAAGTTTTATTCTTTAAAAACACAACTCTTGCCCAACAGATCTTATATGATTTCAGAGATAATATACCTATGCCTAACTGCTTACCAACCTAACTGCAAAGGGTGCCCAATAAAGGACCCTGTGTATTGACGTTGAGCAGACTGGCTCTTAAAAGGCAGATCGTCAACTTCTTTGTAATTTGACATGCCTGGTGGTCTATCTGTAAAATACAACTGTACTTCAGACAGAGAGCTTTAATCAGGGTGTGTGTGACCTTTACCAACAGGCCTATTCATCATACTGTCCCGTTCCCCGTGTGCAATAACAATGATTAACACTCATTCTCATTACGGGGCTCCGACTATTTTTCCACCTTCCAGCCCAATTTGGTATAGGTTAATTTGAATGTGGGAAAGAAAAAAAAAAATGGTGGCTTTTTGATTGAGGTTTATTATAAGTAACCAATGCTGTACCTTCCAATCAAAAGTTCTGTTGGATGAAGCATCTTTCCTTTAAAGTGTCATGAAGCCCAGTCCTCCTCAACCCACAGCTCGGGATTTCCCTCTCTTAAAACCGTTTTCTCCTCAGATTAATCGTCTTAGCTTATGACACATGACCCCCTCACAGCTGTCCCTGTCTTCACAACCAAAGTCTTAGTCCGTGATCCACGACTCGTAATTAAGATGGACATCCCCACGTAGGGGAGGGGGGCATGATGTCCACACAGTTTAGCATAACATGAACATTCAACATTGCCAGGGTCTTTTTTTGTTCCTCTCCTCATTCTTGTCAAAGTTCTTTATCACTTTGTAGAGCAATGCGAATGCTGATTTGTACACTGGCACGATTTCTTGATGTTGGGGCAGGAGGAGGGGGGGGGTCCTTCTCCTAAATCAGGCCCTCCCGGTTTCAGATCTGATGAACTTCTTGCCCGTTTCTCAGCATTAATGACTTAATTTGTCCCCGAGAAGAAACGGCCTTTCCATGGGAAACTCTTTTCTCTGTAGGGAGAGTAGGTCCAACTTTACTACCCCCATGGGACCCTGTAGACAGGGCTACACTGACGAGATAAACACATAGCCCAAGGGGTGTCTGGGATAACCACACACTTTGTGAGAAAAACATTCATTTGAAAACGTGTCAATGACACCCTGAAACCTCTGGGGTGCGAGGGGAGGGGGGTACGTAGTTGGGCGTGGCTATAAACCCATGATACTGCTACGCCTTAGCCGACCAGGTTGATTATTCTCCTGACATGTCAAACCTGAAAATAAAAAACACAGAAAAGAAATAAATATATATTACGGTTTGACTTATGGCACTAGCCCACGTATATACCGCAGCCAAAGTACACCCATGAGGGGAAATATCACCAGTAATTTATTGATGTCTTTATTGTCCGATTATTGGGTGTGTGTGCTCAGCGTAATCGTGCGACACACTTTTGGTCAGAGTGTCATCCTGTCCTTAATTGGATGACAGGGGGGTAGTGGTACCAGACATCCTCCAACATTACTCCATCTGACATGTTGTCACTTTTAAGGAAATGCACAATTTATAAAGAAGTTTAAATGGATCAGCAGGCGATGATCTCTTTCTTAATAACTTTGACCAAGACTGAAAACTGTGTCTTCAAAAATGGCAGATTGAATTAAGCTGAAAGTTGCAGTTTTTATTACTTCATAAACTTATTGGTTCTGGGTCTAAGTGGACGAATGCACACACTTTAACATCAAAGACGTATCTTTACACAACATACTGACCCCAATTAAGTTGCATGGCCCGATTTTCTGCCGAACAAAATTTAAAAACTGAACAAATTTTGACAGATGTTTTAAAACGAAAAACATACAAAAACTTTTGCATGTGCCACGTAAAATGCACAAAATACATGTAACATGCAAAATTGTTTGTGACTGATGGACATGAGATAATGTCGGGATCCCAACAATAATTCATTTTTACTTTTCAATTAACTACCACTTATTGGCAGTCTTTTTGGGTTGCAATACCTTAAATGAAATTCAAAAACTTTATTGGATTTATAAAAATTTATATTTAGCATTTAAATCTAAATTTTCATGTCAAATCGGCAACAAATCTGAAATTTGCCAAACAGTATTTTCTGCTAAACAGCTTTATGAAATTGGGCCCTGGCTTAGAAAATTTCTTTGCTCAGCTAAAACTTAACAGGGAACCAGTCCCAACAATGTAAACTTGATTGCATTTCGGCTGGTAACCCACTTCTGCTAAGCAAGATTTGTCTATGCTTAGTATAGTATGGAATTTGGGCCCAGGATGACGTGAATAAAGAACCAGGATGCTGGGAACCAACCCCAACTGCAGAAAGTACAGTTTGAGAAGAAAAACATACTCATTCAAATTTTGAATTTGTTTTGTATATGAACAGTTTCAAAATTTCCTGCATACTGTCAACTTTTTCACTTTGGCCAGAGTAAACCACCATAGATAAAGATTTAGAAGAGCAGTGTGTCATATATTGATTACAACCGGTACTCCTCAATAAATGTTTGCTAAATAACAGAAACATTTATTGAGGAGTACCGGTAGTTGCCAGAGCTTTCTGATTGGCAAAGACCAAACTGCCAACGTTTGTTTAGTTTTGGCGTGATCAATAACAACAGATTGAAAAATCTATTGTGCTAGCCCGTCTGGTGTTCCCCGTCTGGTGATCAGAACTCATTGTTGAACATGATGCGGCAAGTAAAGCTCACTGATTCACCAGCAACTGTTTGATGGATACCAGTTAACAATCCCAAGATCTAACAGCTGTTTGGCTTTAAAGATCATCTGGCTGCATTTTGGCAACCAGATACCAAGTTTCTGACGTAAACTTCACCGACCAAAAAAACTCCGGAGCGCAACGGGAAAACAGGTCCGTAATCAGAAACGATTTGTGATGTACGCACTTCTCTAAAAAAAAAAACCTTTATTCTATAAACATTTATAGACATTATTTTACTAGCGTAAGTAATTTTTTAAGAAATTCAGTGGAAAATGTTGTTACTTTGTAAGATCCGACATCTTGTAACCAGGCCTAGCCAATACAACTGGGTTACAGTTTGGGTGAAACTATTACGTCATCGCAGCAGCAAATGTTTCTTGTCCAGGTCCCCAAAACGCGCCCCAGCTCTTCGAGTTCTCATGACGTTATGACATCTACACCTGGAAAGCATGCTTGTAAATCCATCTCTTCATGACATTGACTGACATGTCGAAAACCAATCTGTTATTCTACTTGTACCATTCTTTGCGAAAACAGCAAAATGAACTCAATTGTTGACGTACTTTATGTAATGTTGGAATGGTTCCACAGTCTACCTTTGAACCCAAGAAAACCAATTCTTGGAAAATTTGGGTCAATTTCTGATGCCGCTAGAAACATAACTTACTAAGCAGTTAAAGATTACCAGCCAATATTGTATATATGTACATGTATGTTCTATATTTTGGTCGTGACTGGTTGTCTGTTTATGCAGCAAGTACATCTAGTACTCAGCACTTTTTTCTTTTGATAAACTTTTTGAAATAGTACCAAAGTTTTCGCCAATGTTTCACATCAATGAGGGACTAATTATGCACTTCCACTCTGACCAATAGGAGCCAGGCATGCAGGGTCACATGCAAACATGCTCTACTCTCCACAAACAAAAACAAACACAAGACATATGTTAATTAGCACAGCAGCACCAGACATGAATATGCAACTTGTCTTTGAGTTTCCTTGA